>JAVDBV010000302.1:0-25855 GCA_032619315.1 Piper longum
TGGAGGGGGTGGGGGAGGACAAGGGGTTTGTGTGGCCGAAGTTCTTTGTTGCCTTGTCCAGTAAAGAGAAGGAGGAGGATTTCATGGCGATGAAAGGGTGCAAGCTGCCTCAGAGGCCTAAGAAGAGGGCTAAGCTTGTTCAGAAGACGATTCTTGTAAATTCTTGTTGATCTCAATCTGGAAATCTGAGATTTGGATGGGAAGTTTTTTGGTTTTATGTTTTTGCTCTTAATGAGTTTCTTTTATGGTGATGCAGCTGGTGTGCCCTGGTACTTGGTTGTCAGATCTTTCCCATGAGAGATATGAGGTTAGAGAGAAGAGAAGCTCCAAGAAGGTGAATGCTTTTTTTTTTTTTCTCTTTTGTGCTTTTGATTTGGAACAGAGGAAGTCAGTTTTTGATCAATAAGTTTTCATGGATTTGTGTTCTCTTGGTGATGCTTGATTTTATTTGATTGTTGCAGATGCCTAGAGGATTGAAGGCCATGAGGAGTATGGAAAGTGATTCTGATTGAGCTGGGTTAGGAAATTGAGTTGGATCTTAGGGTCTTCTCCTTTCAGATGGGAAAGAGTAAAATGTTTAATGCCAAATTAATGGGTGTTGTGATCTTTTCCCCCATTGCTGTTGGGACTCCTCGGCAAGTTAAGATGTCTTATCTTTCAAGTATAAATCGGTACAAGCTCTGGGCAGTTTCAGCACTTGCCGCGCAGTTTTGTTGTGTAATCCAAATTCAAAAGAAGTTCATTCCTTTCTGGCCTTTACTTGGACAGCTAATTTTTTAAAAAACTGTTATCTTTTCATAAATATTATCCTGTTATCGTCAAGATGCAGCCCTTGGTTTTGTTTGCAATTTAATTTTGATCCCCAATGGCAATGGTCCATTGTCATTGGTTTAGCTCCTGCTGGCCTTGTTGGTAACCCTAAATTTGATGGCTGCTTCTCTGTAAGTTGATCATTGGTTTTGTTTCATGATTTTCAAGTTTGGAAAGTCTAATTCATGCTTTTGAGGTTCAACTTCTAGGTGGGACTGCTTTTGGGTACAACCATTTTTTGGCTTGTGTCTGAAGCTGCCATCAGAGTTGTCAGCAAGCAAATCTTTCTTTTTCAAACAAACATGCAATGCAATGGAGGAAATGGTTTAAGTTGAAGATTGACCAATTGCTAAACAAGGTGTACTCATGCATGAATGTACTGCTGGAAAGCGAATGCTTCCTTTCAATTCATGATCAAATTGGGGCGGCCTTATTCCTCCAACCCAATATGTGGAATGTTTCTATTATACAGTTTATGAATTTTGTAGGCTGTTTTTTTCTTATCATTAGATGAATGCCATGCTTTGGGAAGAAATATTTTGTTTGTGAGTGCTAATCTCAATTGCTATCTCCACACTAAGCAGTGAAGCAGAAGCAAGTTATAGCACAACGTTTCTGTGTGGTGTTGAACTTGTAAGAGGTGGTACATGTTGATTATTTCTTGGGTTTGAGCATGAGTAAATTTTATTATGCCTAAAGTCAAGGATCATTTTATTCCAAGTTAAAGAATCCTTGGTAGTTAGTAATTGGTACTTGATACAGAGTTTACAGTCGCTGAAGGTCTCATTGAATGCAGGATACGCCGTATCTGACGACATATATGTATCGGACTCTTAACAAACCGGTACATATCGGCTTTAAGCAGATCAATTTATTATAAAAAATAATATATTATCAAAAATATTAAATATAATACTAATTTAAATCAAATTTTTTGTGTAAACATTATTAAATATTAATTTAAATTTCATACTTGATAAATAAATTAACAGTATCTATTCATCTCGCCTATAAAATTAAAATATTGTAGATACAGATGATAATAACTAAAATTTATATGATAATAATCATTTTGTTAAATTTGTTAATTTTAATTGTACTTATATATAAATATAAAGTATCTAATCATACCCAAAGTAAAAAGAAGTAATTGTTTTAAAAAAATAATTATTATATATCTTATAAAAATTTAAAAAACTACATAAAAATATTAGAATACTAAAAGATTAATAAGAATTAATTAAAAATACAGAAAAAGTACGAGGAAGAAGGTTATTGTTTATTTTTATTTTTTCAATATAAATTATAAAAAAATGATTAAATTTACCCAAAAATGGATAAAAAATGTGCAGGTGACACATTTTGATCAACTTTAGAGTGTATTATGCTTTTTTTAATTTATAAATCTAAAAAATGTTTAAAAATATAAAATAAATATTGTGAAGTGTCTCAAGTAAATTGTATCGGCCTCTTCAAAATCCGGTACTTATTGACTCCATCGCTATACATATCCACGGTGCTGCATTGCATGATTCAATGGGTTTCAATTCCTTTTAGACATCATGTTTCACCATAAACACACACTTGTGTACAAGGCAAAGTAGCTGTTCTCCATGCCTTCAACAATTTGGTTCTTGGTTTTGTGGTGGGAAAGCGTACATAGAAATTGGAACAAAAAAAAAACAACAGTTACTATACCTCCAAAGATATTCATAATAAATATCATAAAACCTAAATACATTAGTACATGCGCTTGACTTATAGAACAGTTTATTCCTAGTATATTAAGCTCGTTAATCAAGTATGGAAGGCATCTACTCGGCACTTACAATTTCATGTATTTGATGCATCTGCAATTTATATAGGTTTTTACGAAGATGCTTAGTTCTCAAAGAGCATCAAAATGCCCTCCAAAGTTGACGGTAGCTCTTGTCAAAAGCGCCTGGTTTAGCCTGGTTGCTTGATGCACCGCTTGCTTTATCCTCTGTACATCACCAGACATACATAATCAACAATCACAATAAAAAAATTAGAACCAAATTGTCAAGATCAAAAACTAATCAGTTATGATCTGCTGAACACCTTATCTTCTGGGTAGATCTGAAAACTTGGCCTCTGATTCTGGAGCCTCTTGTGCCTGTGCCGGCTGCCTATGAAGAAAATGAATACGGTGGCTGCTGCAGCTACTCCAATGGAGCAGAGAGCGCCAACTCCATAGGTCTTCCATTTCCGTATTGTGAGAACACCTACTTCCCACCACCCCTTCCCCTGCTTCTCCTCTGATCCGTTGCTTTCTTCTTCTTCTTTTTCTTCCTGTGGTCCACATCCATCATCAACCAGCTTAGTGTTAGAGCTCTTCTCTTCTTCGAATTGGATGAGACCCAAATCCAACTGTGGCTTCATCTCTCTTGAAGGAGTCCTTGGGGGAGAGCCGAATCTCATGTCGACGAATTCGTTCTTGTTCACTTTGTTGAAGAAGATTTGGGAAACCACGTCCTGGTCCTGGTTCCCGGCTAAATTGCATGGCTCTATCTTCTCCTTCAACTCCTCCATGACCTCGGCCTCCTTGTTGGCCTCTTTGGGATTGGAAGAGTTGGTGATTGGGTTGAAGTACTTCATGTCAACTATCCCATAGGGGTGGAAGAAGAAGCGATCATCTACAAGCTCCCACTCGGCCATGTCCATTTCAGCTCTCTGCATGAAGAAGTTGCAGAGACAAAACAAAGGCCCTGAGAAAAGTGCTTGATCTGGGTTTCACCTGCAAGACTGCAACTACATATAGTTGATGAATTATTATGTAAAGAAAAGGGCAGTTTTCATGGATAGCTTGGAATCTCCAAGCTTGGAGGGAAAGGTTGCTCAAGCTCTTATCCTTGCATGCAAGGTGACAAATGAAGAACTTCTCAGTGACCCACACTTGATTGCTAGATATTTGTTTATACTTCGCTTGTGAGTTCTTCCACAGATGGTGTATTTATCATATGCGTGCAAATTAAAGAGATTCTCTTTTGCTTACGGTATAACTCGGTTGCTTGTGGATTTGGGGAAGAAGCTAGCTAACCTTGAAAACGAGATGGTGCTTGGCTCCTTGTACTGCTCATGTGCTGCGGCCAATACTGTACAACCAGTAAAGATGAATACTCTTGTGTTGTCAAGAATTGAATTGTCGGTTAGGGTGCTTCCAAGGTTATCTGTAATGTACTTGAGCATATAGACATGGACGAACTAGAGCAAACTTTTGCTATGAACAATTAAAACTCCCGTTTGGACACCTGGTTAAGTGGCCAACTTATTTTGCCCAATATATGCAGTTTGCTGTAGGGTAGTTGTTCATCCACGTCGACTGCTGGCCTTGACGGACTGCAAGAAATTGAAGAACAGAGATTTTGCTTGCTGGGGAAGTTGAGATTTGCAATCCAATCTACCACGTTATGGCTGTCAATATTGCATCATACGAAAAGCATTTGATCGGTTTCATTCTGAAAAGACTGTACCAACGTTATCCACTCACGTCCTTCTACAACTACTTAACTCTAATTTTTGGATCATAATTGATACCTGTTCTTACTTCATAACGAATAATTGGATGGAGAACTTTCAAATTTTTGAATCATAACTCATACCTATTCTTACTTCATAACATGGATGGAAAACTTTGAGTGATGAACAGTGATATATCATGATTCTTTTTATTATGGCTCAAAATTTGGTATGTAAATATTAATGCTTTTGTTTTTTTTTTCTGTAAATATTAATGCTTATGTTTCTTTTTTTAAAGGCAATTTAGTATCAGTTCACGTGTTACCCCCAAAATGTATGGTGTTGACACACATCATTTGCGCTTAGCAGATATAAATAATCATTCACTTGTCTTATATAAGATGTTTAGTAACAATAGAAATTTTTATATAAAATCTCTATATAGTTTTATCACAATTTTTATTTTATTACAATTATAAAAAAGTGACAAACATGGTAAAATTATATTTGGCAGGAGGGAGGAATAAACATTAAAAAAAAAAAGCTCGACCGCCTTTTTTAAACTAGCAATTTAAAAATATTTTAGAAATAACTTTTACCACTTTATATTTTACTAATATTTTACCAAACACTTTTGTCATAGGTTATTGTTACCCAAACGCCCTGTCATACAACTTACCCAAGGTGCAGTATATTTAAACGTTCTTGGGTTTTGCTCTTGGAAAAGAGCATATAGTTTTCAAATGGGCGGGGCACATGGTAGAACTGACTTTTGATTGACAAAGCATTGCATACAAGTTGAGGGATATTAGGATGGACGTTGAGAGGCTTCCACGAAGATATCTTGTGTTGTTTTTTGATAATTTGTCTCAAATTTTGTGGAGGGGAACATTCCAGCTTGTCATCTAGATGTAGTCCAGTCGATGAGCGCTTCAACGGCAATTGACAACTCCAGTACGCATCAGTTGAAACACCAAGACAATTAGCTACAAAGGAATAGACTATTTTCTCTTAAGTATTGGCTCGGTCATCACTTCTTTCCAATTTTTGGCCTTCGGTTAATTTCTAGGAAAAGTGAATCAATTTTCAAAAACCCAGAAAAATGGACAGATTTGGCGATCAAATGGACGAAAAATGGTGCAGGTCATCCACTGTTAAAAACCTCTTTTTTTCCTAAACCAAAAAAAAAGCACTTTTTCGAACAGTTCATTCGAAGATGGAGTTTTCGTCGAGAGAAGCATACGACTATAAAAGGGAGATCCTCCCGCCTAAGATCAGTATACAGAAAATTACCAATTTACAAGCCCTATCGACACTGGAAAAGTTCTTCACCCAGTACAACTACCTTCTAACATCAACTCTCAATAGACCAAAAAAACTGTTCTAGTCAATTTTATGCAGCAGCAAAGATATATATAAAAACTAAAGATCAAGAACCACCTACAGATCTTGTGGAACTTGATTTACCGAGAGAAACAGAAGCAAAGGACGATGCCCATACTCGAACATTCGTTTTCCCATTTTGAAAATTTCTGGCCTTACAAAGTTTGACCTTGCTCCACATCCTCTTGATGTCTATCAAATGTAAAACCCGTGACAAAGCTTGGCTTGTTTCCCAGAAGAAACTCAAGTTCGGACACCAGATGTGTGAGATCCAGAAGGATTTTATCTGAGATAATATATCTGGGAAGAAGTATACAAATCCGATCAAGCTAACAAATAGAAGAGAAAAGACCAAGTAAGGTTCCCTTTTCAGCAGCTCTCCAGAAGGTAGTTCCCATAGAAGAGGCCACTTGAGGCCAAAGGTGATTGGAACACTTCTGGAAAAAAGTTCAGAAGGATGTACACCTGTATTTGAAGACAACAAATTGAGCTCACCTTAACAAATATTTGCAGAAAATATCAACAAGATATGGATGTACCTGCAATTTTTTTATAAAAAAGCACTAAAGAATCAAGATCCTTTGAACCATAGTATCGAATCCTTGAAGTTTGGTTCACAATCACTAACACTGGCAAGCTGTGAATCCCATGTTTTGAGAATATACTGATAATAAAGCAAATGGAACCAAAGTCAACTACCATGGGCCATCAATAAATACCAATATTGGCAAACAGCTGTCTGGGTACTTACACTGGCATGACTTTTGATTCTTCTACGGCCAGGTGATCTATCTGCGGAAACATAGAGCTTAGAACTTCAAAGATTGCCCGCATTCTCAGAGAAAAAGGGCACCAGGAGTTATGAAAGAGTACAGAGGTATACGATCTCTTCAGCTGAAAAGTTAAAATTCTATCCGCAAACTCTCCATCCACCTTAAATAAAAACAAATGTTAAAATCTTAGTACAAAAATGGAGTGCCTAGATTTCATTACGGCACACCTACAAACAATTAAGAACCTAAAAGAACATCGTATCAGTTCATCTCTACTAACTCGACCCCTGGATAGTGTAACTTCCAAGGACACAGATAATTATCTAGAGCTACATCTATAAAGCATATTAGAAACAAACCAATAGCAACATTCACAGTCAAATTGAAATTTAAAATTTTCACAAGTATCTTCAAACACTGCAACAAGATTGTGTTAACATTGGAAAGACCATAAAGACTAAGTAGGGTTCAACCAGAAAAATACAACTTCTAAACCACCTGAATACTGAGTTAAAGTCAGGTAACACACACACAGAGATATATATAACCTGGCTTTAACTCAGTATTCAGGATGGTTCAGAAGCTGCATTTTCCTGGTTGAAGTCTCCTTAGTGCATATATAAATGGGGCATCATGGTTTCCATAAACGAGTAAATATAAATTTCCAATCCTTGACCTCAAAGTCTAGGCCCGTTAGGAAAATGCATGACTTACCCCATCACATCCAGTGCCACAACCAATTAAGACAGCAAGTGGCCGTGATTAAGCAAACGCCATTAGAAGGTGTGACTCCACACGATCATTTTAACCACGCCTCGCCCTTGTTCCCTTTCTTCTATTATTTAAGTAAGCCTCCATAAGCGTTTGGTTACATCTCCATACATGTTCGTCCATCACCCACACATACATTACACTCAAAAACTCCATCCCTCACATTCACATATCATCATCATCATTTACACCTTATCCCTCAAAAGCAAAAGTTTCCTCACTTTACAAATGCCAAAGTAATAGGCAGGGTATCCTAAATTTCACATTTTCTAACTCAATTCAGTTCACTTTTCCAGTTAGCATTTGGTGAGCATGAAAAAGATGTAAAATGGATGAATTTACTAATATAATGTATAAAGAGTTAGTTATGATGTAAAATCTCTTCGCAAAAAAATTTTCCTCCTTTACCTTGTGTTTTTATAAGAAATTTTGTTGTGATGAAATTTCCAAAGGGGACTACTTGATGGAAGTATTGCTTACATTTTACCATAAAACACTAAAAATAAATAACTTTTTAGTGGAAGATTTACGCATTTAGCATGAATTGCCATTTATAGATTTCATAGATTTTCCATTTCTTTCCATGGAGCATAAGTGTCTCAACAAAGCAACTTCAAGAGCTATATACGATACAATCGCCTAATTCTAAATAATTGAAAATCAACATTTTTTTGAGATATTTTGTTCAATCACTGCGATCATATCTGCTCTCCCAAACTTTTTATCACCTTTCCTCTGAACAAGAGATGTCCATTCAATACTCTGCCTCTCAAAATCCTTACCGCAAATTTTTCTTGCTAACCCAACTCAGTTCACTCTCACATTTAGTCAATGGCATAAGAAGAACAATTCAAACCCCAATTACAAAACAACCACCTAATACTACATAATTTCGAATCAGAAGTTTTTTTTTTTACTGTCAATGCAATCCTATCTACTCTCCTATTACAACACTAGACACAAACTTCACCTTTTCTACCAAATCTCATGAACAATTCCCAGTAATATGTAAGTCAAATTACCATAAAACAAAATCCAAAAACACTATGACTACAGCATGAGAATCAAACAAAAAATGAAATCAAATATTAACATAAGAAGTAAAAAAATCCATATCAAATCATTTTACCATCCAACAGTACAATCCCCAATTCAACAAACCCCACCCCCAAACCCATCAAGCTCCCACCTTTACCAACTTTTTCTTAGCACAGCAACACAACATACCTCCACAGGCACCGGAGGAGGGACGCTGGCGGCGCATCGCGAGTCAATCTTGCTCAGGAAAAGCCGCTCTTCCGATGGGCAGACGGCCGGCTCAGCCGCCACGAAACCGAACAGGGAGACCGCGGCCGCCGCGAAGAGGAGGACGGCGGCCGAAGACGATGACGGAGACGACGATAAACGGGAGGCCATGGAAGTACGGACCGGCGGCGCGTCGGACGAAGTCGCCGGCGGCGAGGAAAGGATCGGAGAAAGGAGGCCTTCGGGAATCTCTCGTTGGCTGGCCACGTTTCTTAACAATAAATAAATATAAATGTTTGTTCGGCAATAAAAATAAAAAACAAAAAATAAAAATATTTTTTATAATTATTATTATTTGATAATGAAAGATTATACTTTTATTAATTAGGATATGTTGGATTATTTTTTTTATATTATAGAAAATTGGGTTAGGATTTTAATCCAAGCCCTTTGAGCACGCGTTTCACCTCAGTTAAGATTTGTATGCAAATTCGAGTAAATTTGTAGGTCAATTTTGTATCTAATTAGAACGGAAGAGTTAACAAAAATTAGGTATTAAGATTGAGTTTATTGGAATAGATATTTGAACATAATCCCATTATAATTTAAAGATGTGATTTACTTATTTTCGTTATATTTGATGTGAATTGGAGTTAGATTTTGATGGTTTTGAAATTTAGACGATTATCATAAAAGACGATTTGTAACATCTTTACTAGTTTAGAGCAAATATAGATACATATGTTAGGGTTAATATTGAATTTTGATTCATCCCCTGTTTATTTTATTGTTTACATTATGGGGCTTATTAGTGGAGCCATGCCTCTATATATATTTTGTACTTAAAAAAAAATTATATCCCACTTTTTTCTGAATGAACGATTTTAAATAAATAAATAAATAACTGCAAAAAATTGAAGCATTTAATTGTGCTTCTTCCACTAGTAAGGCCTCCCAATTTTTCTTCCCTAATAAAGATAAATTAGATTTGATAAAAAAATTATACATTTTCTTATTATCTCATATATTACTAATTAATGATCAGATAGCGTAGTGGCATGTGTAAGA
This sequence comes from Piper longum, assembly GCA_032619315.1. NCBI lineage: Eukaryota > Viridiplantae > Streptophyta > Magnoliopsida > Piperales > Piperaceae > Piper > Piper longum. The sequence goes on from JAVDBV010000302.1 coordinate 9,531, forward strand.
AAATTTTTACGTTTTTGTATGAGATGGATAGTGCTTATAATATAAGTATGTGGGTTTTTTTAAGTTGTTAAAAGTGATTGATCATTTTAAAGTAACTAATCATTTTAAATTGAAGCTCATCAACAAATCATATTTTAAAACTGATTTCTCACTCAATTTTTGCCTTAACATTTATATAGTTGAATTGGATGGCTTTTAAAATATGTATCATTACATAAGTTTTACTAAAAAATAAATTGAGATTTCCACAAAATCTGATTAATGTTACAATTGATAATCAGGGTCATCAGACCGGGCCTAATTGAACTGAAAATATCAGAAGGAAATGATACCAATATGAGTGAGTGTAAATTTTTTCTATCCATTCAGTAAGTCATGCTCCTTTTATGATTTGTTTAGGCCAAGCATGTTTCTTAATTGGTCACTAATCAACTATAGATGGAAAGTGCCCTTCCCATATTTTTCATGATTCTAAACATATTTCCACCAATAAAGTCATCAAAATATACTTTCCTATTTTTTTCCCAAAAAAAAAGACAACCCACTTTGGGAGTCAAATAATTATGAGCTAATTACCATTGTTACACATCATATATCATAAAGCAAAAATCACTTTTGACACTACACTAGTTCAAAGGCGGAGGTAGAAGTACTGTCATGTCACTGCCCATCTAAACATAATGATTCATGTTTAAATAGCATTTTCCGCAAGGAGCGAGTTGCCATCTTTCTCTAAAATAAGATCCAACTTCCACAGCTGAATACACCCCAAGAGAAAGGGTGGGATACTCATCAGCTTGCATTGAAAATTCCATGAATTTACCCCCGTTGAGGAAGGTGAGATGCCATTATCAACTACCAACTTGTGTCAAGCCATTTGAGCTATGACCCAATTCTGACTCTTGTTCTCTGTCTTCTTCTCCCACATTATTGCCAATCTGTCAACCTTGACACTTTCCATGGTTTTTCCAGCCACCGTGCCGGACCCTCTCAACATTATTGAAAAACCAATTTCCCTCATCTTATTGACGACCACAGATCTCACTTGAATGCATAAGTTCTATACTTGAATATTCATTTCCCAAGTTTTTAGAAGTACAATTGTTCATCTGGGAATTCATGCTTGCAATAACTTGGGCATTCTGAAATTGACTAGCTTGATTGAAAGTTGAAAGTTGGCCAACAAGAGGAAATCTCAACTTCCATCCCCACTTTGTACAAAGTTAACTCCCACAGCAGAAGCTCTGAGCTGATCTCCAATCAAATAGGTACATTTTATATTCTGCAAAAGTCATTCAAAAGCCACAAATCGAGGTCAGGACATTGCACGGTGCCAACTGCCAAGAACAGAGTAATTCATTAAAAAACATGTTCACAACATATAAGAAAATTTGATCTTATTTCATCAGCAATAGTAGCAAACTCGTCATCAATCAGCTACTCCTGAACAACCAAGTGCTGTTTATGCCCACGAAGTTGTTTCCTGACAACTACATTCATATATATCGTCTTGATCAACCTTTTCTGCAAAAAATGTACATGATAATGTCAACGAAAAGCATCATCAACTGTAGTAACCTACCATAGTAATCTATCATGTCAACCCATAAATTCACAAACAGTAATGTTATCCTTACTATTGCCCTTTTCAAGTGCATTGATATTAGCCACACTCGAAGCACCATATTTGACTGAATTTCAAAGGAACAGGAGGATCAGGATAAATTTCTGAAGTATAATAATACAGCTTGTTAATCTTATGCTCAATTACAGAGTTGCGCCCCCAATATTTCACGTCAGTTGTCTAAAGCCATAGATTGGCCGAGGACTCTAAGACCATTCCGACCAGAAACAACTCTCGAACTATTGTTACCAACTGCTCCCAACAAATGATGTCAAGCCACCCTAAAAATATCAAAATTAGAACTAATCATCAGTTGTTGCACTAGATATATTGAAAACGAATACCCTTTTACATTCTTACCTTATGCAAATAAGGCTCCCGTTGTTAGGGGTGTAAATCAGCCGAATGGACCTTGATTAAAATTTATAGTGTTTTAGCTTATTTTGAGCCGAACTCGATTCGAACGAATGTTTATATATTTGACTTATATATGATCAAAAAAAAATTTTAAACACTATATAAGTTCAATAATGTGACCTCAATAATATTTACGAACCGATCCGAATGGAACATTTTTTTAAATTTGAATACATCAAATTCGAGTATTGAGGTGAGCCGAACCAAACATTCTTTTGTTCAAGCTCTGTTCATTGTTCAACGAGTTTATCTATTTCGAATCGAGTATTTTTTCGAACATAAAATTAATAAACGCGAGCCAAGCCGAGTCAAGTATAACGTAAAAAATTTGTGAACAGGTTTAACTCGTTTACACCCCTACCCGTTGCCCCTAAAAGATTGTGCCATGACATGAAGCACAAGAAACAGCTTTTTTTTTTGGTGCACAATTACATGTACAGATGGATTATATTAAGCAACACGTCCACTCTCAATAAGACAAAACATATCAAACACTAAAAAAATGAGAGTTTAAAACGTATCTCTTACGCTCTGGATCCCCTTAGAGCGCTATTTGAAGCTTGATTATGCACGTCCCCTCGCACAGGAAAGCAGTACAATGAGGTTGACATTTCTCATGAAAATCACTTTTTGTGAATAAGATGCATCAGAAAAATCATTACACATTGGCAGCTTTGTAACCCTCTTTCGCACTTGCTTCCATGTACTCCAAACTGATGGTATTGAAAAACTTGCTGGCATGGTCTATGCTGATCAATACATGGTACAATTCACAACAAGCAGAGGGCCACCAATGTCTATGCTGCTAAAGATATGGGAGCTCATCCTTGGGAAAGAACCGTGGAGATACATTTCGCAACGGTTTTTGAGGATGTACCCACGGTTTGAAGCCGTGGGAAAGAGCCTTTTTGTAGTGAAAAAGAAATTTACTTAATTAGCCTTTACAAATCTAACAACTTGAGAATTAACTTTAAAATCATTAATGATATTCGTGGGATTAGCGGATAATACGTCAACGATACATCAACTTTTATATTAATAAATGATTGTAAAAAATCCAGCTCTTATTAAAATAGGACACATAGCCAATGAAAATAAAATGAAGTAAAAATAAAAAATTAATTTCTAAAATAAGTTGCGCATAGTGGCATCTCGGCTAATTGATCAAAAGATGGCACCTTAAAACATTAAAGAAAAAAACTAAACTTTGTTTATCCATGAATTTGATACAGGTCTAAAATCGGGATTTTAAACAAATAAAAAAGGTACAATATATAGCTTATAATGCTCGAGATTTAGATAATTATACAACTGTTTTCTTGATATTTTCAGAAATGAAAAATCTATAAATGGCAGGAATAATATTGTTTTGAATAAATTTTGAGGTGATTATTTTCATCTTTTTAATATGATCTTGGATCTTGACATCAATCAGAAAAATGGCGACATAAACGTATTACGCAGTCTCTTTATTCAACCATACCATGCAGAATGCATCAAATACTAAAATTACAAAAGATAATACTCATTAAAATTTAAAACCATAGAACAACGGAAGCATCAAGCCATAGCTTTCATACTCCATCGGTAGCATAAAACCGTTCCAACCTTTGTGCTTAGCCACCAATTCTGCAACAAATATGTCAAAAGAGCAAGTCACTGAATAATATCACCGCCATCAAACCAAACATGAAACCCGATATATAAATGTAATTTTGTTCATAAGATTTTACAGCTAATCAAAGTCATGAAGGTGTATTTATAATACGATTTGGGTTTACGACCAAGTTTTATTATCTTTACAACTTTGTTATATCTAAAATGACTAGCCATTTTAAAAGACTTACAAGTCATCTCATATAGTATTCACTAACCAATCTCAACCTCGACGGGGGACTAAGATCGGAAATACTACAACCTCATATCTTATATCACAAGATTGTAACATTTTAATAACATTCCATTGCTTACCGTCTCACCATCCTTGATGCCCACCATCCTTAATAACTTTTTTTTTTTGCCTCCAAGTAGCTCTCTCCTAGGTAGCCTTTTCCAACGACGCTACCTCCCGGAGACGATAAGCGGAGACATGGGCTAACTCTAATACCAATTTGATAGAGTATTTTTAAACATTTTTACCAAATTGAGATTTTTATTCAATTCTCCACTCTAAAAGGGATATGATAAATTAGTTCCAAATTATACTTGAAAATATTTTTTATTTATTGATTCTAAAAAAAGTTTATTATATATTTATAGTCTCCAGATTTCACTCACTTACCCATAGCACCCAACCACATCATTGATTATTATAATTTCCCAAACAACTAATATTCATCATTTATTAATTTGACAAAGAATTTATTATATATTTATAGTCTCTTAATATCATCAACTCACCCATAACACTTAACCACATCATTAATTATTATATTTTTTTACACAATTGAATCACTTTATTAGATATTTGAAATGTAAAAAGACAACTAATAACTAAATACGAAAAAAATGTTACCAATTTTATATGAACTGATTTACACTCTAAATTTATTTAATTTAAATGCATAAATAAAATATAATTGTAAGTGTATCTATCCGACTACCGCAAACTAAGTTGAATCAAGGTATTTTAGACAAAAAATTAAAGGTGCGTGACATAAACATACTGAGAACAATCAACATGGGCAGAAATGGTGATGGGGAGGTTGATCCCACAGCTGCCGGCAAGGCTCTGGGCCGCTGCCTCGTCCACCGAAAAATTGGTCGCCGCCGACACAAGGCAGTAACACGCTGCCTTCAGGTCCGGCCCTGAGCTGCTCGCCGCAATGCTGGCCAAGCCGCCAGCGGCGGCACAGCAGGCTTGCGAAGGGGAGCTGGCCATGTTGGTCAAGTAGGAAAGGCATGGGCTCATGTTTAGAGTTATTGCATTGCAGTCAATTTCGGCATCGGAAGATGGAAGGAGAAGCACAATGAATAGGAACAGAACCGAGGCATAGAATTGGAGATTGTTGGTCTTCATTTTGGCTAGTTTTTCTTCTCAGAACTTATCAAGTTAGTGCATTTGAGGCTAGTTTTATATAGCAGGCCGGGTAGGAATAAGTTCATATCGGCAAGGGAATGTGACATGTTTTTTGATTGATCACAGCTAAATTTGCGATTGAGTGTAAGAAAGATAAGAAATGTGATCGACGTGACTCTGTGATAGATGCAAGTTTAGCATGGTTTTGCATTATATTTTACATTATGAGTAGTGCATGACATAGCTCGGACCATGCATGGGAAAGAGACAGTTTACTAACCGACTTGGTGATGAAATTAATGTTAAGAAAATATCAGTGTGATTTTTTGTTTACAGTTAGCTTGTTTTTATAATGGCATGTAAAGAAAGAAGTTGTTCCATGCCCATTTTTCAGAAAACAAAGCGATTAATTTTGTGTTTGATAAGGGCATAGTCAGTTATTTTTCGAGATTATTGATATCAATTCTTTATGATCAAAATGTAAAGGTCTAATAAATTTATATCGACCCGCCTTAGCCGACCAAGAGGTTATCAAAAAATACGGAGAATATAAAAAAAATGCAAGTAAATACGTCATAGTATGATAAATAATTATATTTTAGGTATACTGTAATGAAATGATTAAACACGAAATTCAGATATCTCTAAGAATTTATTAACCATAAGATAAATTATGTTATATTAAATATAACATATAATAATAACATAAGGTAAATTAACTACGCAAAATCAAGTCCTATAGCCTTCAAATAGTTTTTCATAGTCACAACTATAACTTAAATAATATAAAAAAAAATCCAATTTTTTATTCATCAATTCTTTTAACTTGGGCTGGTAAGGGAACTATCAACCGCACCCTTAACCATTAATATGAAGCTGCTCACGTACGGTCACAAAACTACGTGGGTGATAAAATCAATAAGTCGTATAATTGTATAAAACAAGTCAATATATTTCAGATCATTATTTATCAAGTCTTTTAATAATTATGAGTTTATGTCGATCTCCAATTATTCCGGAAGGGGTGACCGCCCCATCTTGTTGCAATCTAATGTATGTGCATACGCATTACATAACCCACTACATGTAGTTACCGATATTTGTAATTTACTCACCCTATCGTATCACAACTGCATAATAAGTTGTCTTGTACTATTGCATCATATCACCCCTTTCGACAGGGGGTAAGTAGTTTATCTTTTAAATAATTTTGAAGGTGTGACCTCATGTTGGACTAAGTTAATTCTTTGACCTTAATTGTGCTCGGTGCATGTTGATTGAATCTGAACTTGGGCTAACCAGAGATGCAAAAAATTAAAATACAATATTTTAAGTAGTTATACGAACCTCAAATTACAACATAGCTGAACCAATGTGTAAGCGGAAAAAGCAGACACTAGTCTAAAAAAAAGAATTAGATTAGATCTTACCTAACAAGATTTAGATGAATGCGATATGAAATAGTATCACACACCAAGAAAAGATAATAAATTGATAAAATTTAATTAATAATTGATATATCAATCTATAAATTATAATCATGTTAAAGCTTAAACCACCCAAAAGTTAGTAACAATTAATTCAAATTGTAACATACCATCAAACAACTATAACTAAATATTTACTAATCTTTTCACAAAACACAACAATTTATTTCCATCCACTTAATTAAAAATTTAACCATGGCATAAATACATGATTAACATGAAAACACATTAATGTCATATCCTTTTTAAATTAATTAATTATTCAAATCAATATTTACCCTTAGCCAACGATAAAATAATTATTAACTTAATAGAATATATTTAATTGCTAATATTAGTGTATCTTTCTTGAAAAATTAATTATTTAATTAAGAAAATCTTGTTAGTCATAAAAACTTAGATTACTATTTATACTATTAATTAATATCACACTTTAATTTCAATTAAGAAATGATAGTAGCTTATTCTGTCAATAATAACTTGATTATATATTAACAACATTTTGTCTACTTTTCACTAACTATAGTCGATCATTCTAAGATCAGTTTGATCATCGTATCCAATTATTTAATATAACTTGTATTAAATTTTAAAGGATATCATTCGTAAGATTATTTAAATTAATTAACTCATTAAATGTTTGAACTTTAATTATCTTATGTGTAAGACTAAGATTCAATGTTTGATGTTATTATACTATTATATTTTATTAACCTATTTTTTCTACCATAATTGACTAATTTTCAGCATGACCAACTATATTAAAGTTATGCTTAAAGTATAACTTGAAAAAATAAGTTTAATAATAACTCTATTATGAATGACTTATTATCAACACTATTACAAAATATTTATTTTAGAAATGGAAAATTATACTAATTTTATCTTATGAGCCAATTATAATATGATATTATTTACACTTAATTTATTTATTAGCAAAATTTAATAAACAATCATACACATCAGACTATAAATAGATTGAAGGTTTTAATTACCCCATATTATAAATCTTAATTAACTAATTATTTAAATAATCAACTTTACTTATTTTGTGGTTAATTTTTAATTCTTGATTATTGCTTAATAATAATTACCTTATAATTAGCTAGTATTGCATTGATAGTAACGGTTAAAATTTTACTTTATTAATCACTTATACCTACCCATATTTACTTATAAACTTATAATACATAAATTAACTATAAACAATCAGTTCATATAATAATATCAAATATCATATGGATTAATAAGGTTTGTTTAACCTAACCATGATTATTTATAGGCATAAATTGGTTATTAATTTAATCACCATAACCACAATGTATAAGGAGCACCGATTATGCAACCCGACCCCATGCACATGAATAAAATTCCTCACCCAATACTCCCACATGGAAAAAGTAACCCTCCAAACTAATCAACAATGCGAAATATAATTAAGAATAGAAGGCTATCATCCTAAACTAAACTTAAAATATGCATAAATGACACAAATAAGATGAAGGAAAAAAGAAAAGAACAAGGAAGGCAAAAATACCGAATAAGAGGGGAGGAGAATGAGAAATTAAGTGGGGAAAGCAAGAAGGTATGATAGTGGTAAAGGGGGACAATTCTTTTACAAATGTATATTAATATAAGAAGCGTCCAAGCGTCCAACCCCTCACGCTGAAATTTTTTCACCAAATCGTTCACGTCCTGACTGTCTAAGACCAAGTCTATCCTAAATAAAATAACATAAATATTTTGAGGGCTTTAAAGATATTAGAAAAAAATGAATTTTATATAGAGAAAGGCATTGGATTGTGAATCTTTGGGTTATTGGAGTGTTGCTGGAGAGCCTTTTGAGGCTAGAAGCAAAATGGACCTGCTTTGCTTTGAAAAATAAATGGGCCTATCTGCTAGTGGGCTACTCTAAGAGACATTCATGGGCTTTGCAATAGTGGCTGCCACAAATCTGCTACATGATTGTGAATAATAGTTGTACATCATTTGTACATTTATTTTCGTCTAATATTATTTGGTTTAAATTTTTGTCACGAGGCAGCTATAGTATCGTACACTCTCAGCTGATTAATATAGTGTTAGAATTGTTAATACTCCCCAATGTCACCAAAGGAGAAAACAGGGTTTAGCAAATTTCATTTTCTTCTTTCACCTGATCCTCATTATTTTTTGCCTTTCTTATTATTCTTTTGTACATTATATATCATTGTAAACCAAAATTCTTAAGATCAAATTTGTGGGTCTACATTCTATTATATGTTGAACAATTTTTGTAATTTTCCAACAATTTTGTTTCATCCCAAAATTGACTCTTAAAATCATTTGCATGAAATAGTATATGCAAAAATTAACATACATGACTAATATATAGTCAATTTTTTGGATTGCATGATTATGCCGGCCCAATTATATGCAACAATGAATGCAGGCCTTGCACGTTCAATACACACTATTTGCAATCTTCATTGTGTAAGCAGGGCAATGCATTATCACCCATTGCCCAAGAATTCAATGAAAACTTCCCCGCTTGACAGCCTACCAGTAACCAATCCATATGAAACATAAATTGCAACAGGTTTCTTCTCTATTCTAATACTTGCATTCTTCTTCTTCCCAGCTTGAAAATGTTTCGATAGCAGCAGCCTAGCTGCCACTGCGCTGGCCATATCCCACAACATCTGACGAAAAACCCAGATGGGTACTCCTCACCTTCCATTGCCTTACATTTCCATGTTCTTCTCTGTTTTATGATTCCACCACCAAACTCTATCTCATCCACACACTCAATGATACCTTGTTTGTTACAAGGGGAAACTACTAGTCTTAATATCTTCATCTGTAAGTACTATTTTTAAGAGTAACAGTCTAAGAGATCATCGAGTATGCTCTTGTTGGATACCCAAATGATAACATTTGTGAGAAGACGGGACGACCCGAGTGAACAAAGTGATCAACTTGTCTTGTGAACAAGTACAACTAACTGTGTCACCCATGTGAGCCTTCTATGTTCTATCTCCATTCTTATCTTTTCATTGATGAATGAGCTATAGATTTTCTGCATTTACAGCATGGCAACTCCCAAATGCCTTGCCAGACAGCTTGGCTACGGTTTGATCACTTGGGGGTTATGATATGCAAATCTAGCTAATCTTGGAAGATCAAACAGCTAATTAAGCTTAACATCTTCATGTCATACACTTGGATGGAGGAGAATGTGTTAAGTTTTTACAATAATTGTGAGAACAAGGTAATTGAACATGAATGTATTGTACTAAGTTTGGGCCACTTATAAGATATCCAATCAAGCAATTGAAAAATATTTCATTGTGGAATGGGCATGGACAGACAAGACATGTAGATACAGTTGTGAAGAGTATTGTTTTTGCCATAATAGTGGTCCTCATTTACAAAAGGGTAGGCTGGGTTCAAGGCAAAAGATGTGAAATTGAGTTTATACCAGTCGAGCTTTGGGAGAATTTTTGATGAAATGTGGTAAAAAATGATTTATGTCCCCCACTAAATTGTATCTAGGATAACTTGACCTATAGAAAACGGTGATTATGGCGATATTTATCAACCATCAATGTTGGATGGAGGGGGATTAAATTAAACAGTTCAAATGAAAACAAAGCAGAGCTTGTTATTCGAAGTCGTGATAATAAAAATTGTATATAAAGCAATCTATTTGTTATTATGAACAAGTTAAAAAGGAGGGGCATTGATGATTAATCAAGTAATAATTTATAAGGTGTTAATAAAGCGTCATAATAATGATCTGATCATGTTCCAAGCTAATCCTATAAAAAAGAGCTGGATGATTAGATTTGGCTTAAAGTGGCAGATTTAAATATGTATATACAAATAATATTTTAAATGTATGTAAAAAAATAATAAAAGAGAAGGACATGAGACCGGATCATTAATTTCATACTTAAAATTAATACATCTTAATTTAAGAATATTGATTGAAGTGGAAGTCAAATAAAAAAACTTAACAAATACTGTATCAACTCAAACGATTTAAATATTAGCAAACTCAACTCAAAGTTGAATAATTCGAATTAATTAAAATTTAATTCGTACTCGATAAATATCCCTTTAAAATAATGTCTCCTATTTTAAAAGGTTTTAATGATAAGAATTAAGGTAACCTCCAACGACTCAATCCTCTAATCTCCGTTTATGGCAGGCCGGAGCCGGCGTGGGGATAAATCCAAGACTATAGACAATATATATTATTATTGTAAAAAATAGGAGGGATAGCATAAAAAGGGAAAAAGTAGGGAGCTCCCCGTGTAAATAGAAAAATAAAAATGGCTTTTAGCATAAATAATAGCTCACCTTGAAGGAGGGAGGAGGAAGAAGGCGGAGAGGCGATCCGATCTTGAAGAGAGCGGGAGGAAGAGAAGGATAGGATGAGGGAGATCATAAGCATTCACATCGGCCAGGCCGGGATCCAGGTCGGCAATGCCTGCTGGGAGCTTTACTGTCTCGAGCATGGCATCCAGCCTGATGGCCTCATGCCTAGGTTCTGATTCCAACTCTTTTTTTTTTTGCGATAATTTTTTTGGGTTTTTTGTGTTGATTTCGGTTTGTTGGTGGATTGGATAATTTTTTTGGATTTTTCATGATTTTTGGGGATTTTTAGGTGGGTTTTAGGGGTTTCTTTTTTTTTTTTTTAAATGTTTTTGTTTTTGTGTGTTGTTGGTGGTGTTTGAGTTGATTGTTGTTTAGGATTTGTTTTGTTGTGTTAAAGGCGGCATTTTTTCCATTCTAAGTGGATTTTTTTGGTGGTTGGTTTGTGGCTTTTTTTTGGTTTCTGAATTGTTTTCCTTGATTTTGTTGGAGGGGAATTTGATGGGTTTTTGGGGGTGTTTGTGTGGTTTCTGGGTTGGATCTGGGGTTTTGGAATTGGGTTTTTGTGATTTGATCTTGAAAGTTGAATGCTGTTTTGCTGTTTTTGTGATTGTTGGGGTTGATTAGAGTGGATGCTTGTGTAGATCTATTGCTCTGGTCGTACAATTGTTGGTGGAAGTGCTGGTTCTTGGTGGTCATCTTTCTCGTGTTGCTTGAGCTTTGATTGTGGATCATTTTAGAGAATTGTAGCTGCCGGTGGTCGTAGTTCTTTGGCATGTAGTTAGGTTTTTTTTTATGTTACTCGTGTTACTTAAGCGTGGATTTTGATTCATTTTGCAGAGAATGGTACCTGCTGGTAGTGGTAGTTGTTTGGTATTGAGGACGGACGATTAATAATTACTGTTACACATGTTGCCTAAGCTTGGACTTCTTTATCATTTTGTAGAAAATTGTAGCTGTTGGTAGTGGTATTTGTTTGGCATTTAATAAGGATGGTTGATGGATGTTTGACTATGTGTTGTTCATGCAGTGACACATCTGTAGGTGTTGCACACGATGCGTTCAACACTTTCTTCAGTGAAACTGGTTCTGGAAAGCATGTTCCCAGAGCCATTTTTGTTGATCTGGAGCCAACTGTTATTGATGAGGTTAGGACCGGAACATACAGACAGCTATTCCACCCAGAGCAGCTCATTTCCGGCAAGGAAGACGCAGCCAACAATTTCGCCCGCGGGCATTATACTGGTACCTGTGTTTTGTACATTTATTTTTCTTTCCTTCTTAGATTTATCTATAATATTGTTGTCTTTACTGGGATCTAATGTTGACTGCTTTCTTCTTTTTGCAGTTGGAAAGGAAATTGTTGATCTGTGCCTTGACCGGGTGAGAAAGTTAGCCGACAATTGCACTGGCCTGCAAGGGTTTCTGGTTTTCAACGCTGTTGGAGGTGGCACTGGATCTGGACTTGGTTCCTTGTTACTGGAGCGCTTGTCTGTTGATTATGGGAAGAAATCAAAGCTTGGTTTTACGATATATCCATCCCCTCAGGTAACAATTCAGCTCAACAGGTTTCTAGTTCTTCAGATGGGAATCAATCAAGCTATTTGAGTGCAAGAATGGATCTAAGCTGGTTATCTTGTGCTGTTGCAACATGTTTTTTTGTTATTAGTGGGGAATGCACTTGTGCTACTTATTTGTATGGTATAATCATTTAAATAAAAGTTGCTTAGCTTTGGACGATGGCATACTAGAGTTCCACCTACATTTAGTGGTTTGGGCTTTATACTTGATTTAGTGCTAACTGAACCTTTTAAGTTTAACAATGATCGTTTAGTTTTTCACTTCTACATTGTTGGGTGGATCAAAATAATAGAAGCATGATTGCAGGTTTCTACTGCTGTTGTGGAGCCTTATAACAGTGTACTTTCCACTCATTCACTGCTTGAGCACACTGATGTGGATGTTCTTCTCGACAATGAGGCCATTTATGACATTTGCCGGAGGTCTTTGGATATTGAAAGGCCCACTTACACCAATTTGAACAGGCTGATATCCCAGATCATCTCATCTCTCACAACTTCCTTGAGATTTGATGGAGCAATCAATGTTGATATTACTGAGTTCCAGACAAACCTTGTCCCCTATCCTCGAATCCATTTCATGCTCTCCTCCTATGCTCCAGTAATTTCAGCTGAAAAAGCTTATCATGAACAACTCTCGGTACCCGAGATCACGAGTGCAGTTTTTGAACCTTCAAGTATGATGGCCAAATGTGATCCACGACATGGCAAATACATGGCTTGCTGTTTGATGTACCGTGGGGATGTTGTACCAAAGGATGTGAATGCTGCCGTTGCAACCATTAAGACAAAGAGAACGGTTCAGTTCGTTGACTGGTATGCATGTTTTTTATCATATATTTCAACTACTCAATTGGCAACGCATGCATTCAACAGACTTCAGTTTGATCTGAATAGAGACATCTCTGCATTATTCATGTTCTCTAGTAGGAAAATACTCCTTCCCTTTTTGACAAGACCCAAATTGGTGTGTCTGGTCCAGTATTCACTGTCAAATGTAAAATCCTTCATTATGGTATTTACTTGTCCAGGAGAATTTGGCATTTGTAGCCTTTAGTCTGGCTTGTTAAAAATAAGTGTGAAGGATGTTTATGCTAGGCCCACAAATATTTCTTCAGCTAGTTGGTGAGATTGGGATAATGCTGGTTTGACATGAATAAAAACTCTCAACTGGGTGCTTGCATCTGTACAAGCACTAAAATTTTTCTTTCAATTTTTGTAGGTGCCCTACTGGATTCAAGTGTGGGATTAACTACCAACCTCCAACCGTGGTTCCAGGAGGTGACCTTGCCAAGGTCCAGCGTGCCGTGTGCATGATTAGCAATAACACTGCAGTGGCAGAAGTGTTTGGGAGAATAGATCACAAGTTTGACCTAATGTATGCAAAGCGTGCTTTTGTCCATTGGTATGTGGGAGAAGGGATGGAAGAGGGAGAGTTCTCTGAAGCTCGTGAGGATCTGGCTGCCCTTGAGAAAGACTATGAAGAAGTTGGTGCCGAGGGTGCTGACGAAGATGAAGAAGGTGAAGATTATTAAAATGTCATCTCGTATCTACTTCTTCTGGCTTTTTAAGCAACTGTTCGTCTGGCATACTTCAAGTTGTCTTGTCCACTGCTTTTTTCATTGTTAGCTTCCTTTTGACTGAACGATTGTTGGATTTTTAATCGTCTTCATTGTGCTCTAGTATCTAGGGCATTTACGTTGTATCTGTTCTGTGTCTACCTAGTTGATGAAATTTGTCTTGACATCTGTTTTTGCCTAAGGTTTTAAATCGGTTTTTATCTTCAATTACATTCTCGAATTGTTCGTCCTGCTCTTCGATACACCACCCTGTTCCACAAAAGGGGAAGCAATTGATGCTTCAATATCTGTTTAATTTTGAACAATCCTTTTGGAGTAGCAAAATCAAGCCAAAACCAGGTGCATCTAAGTCAATGTGACGGTGCCGTTTGTCTGGATCTTAAATTCAAGATAATTAAGATAGGGTTAGTTGGCAATGGATGATCATGGGACGGTGATGGAAGTTGAAGACTGGGATTGGATTCGTCGAAAAAATATCAAACTAGGCTATAGTGATCCTGTTTGAGAGATTGGGACGATGAAAAGTATCCCCTTCATGCTTCATATTTGTATAGTCTATTACTGCATGTCTATTTCTACAAGATGAGAAAAGTATCAACTTTTGATTTTCAAGAAAATTGTTTTCATGTTCAAAGATGAAAATTATACTATTTTTTAAGTTCTTCAAATTGAAACATATCTACCCAAATCTTAAATCATTGACGTACCTTTACCCAAAATAAGTGCATTTTTCCTTTATATAATTTGATATAATTTTGGTGTAGTTATAATATATCTTTTTTCTAAAGCATACATTCGACAATATTTTAGCACAAAAGATATTTCGGATTTTTTTAAAACATTTTTTGTCGAGAGAGCGAGCTCATAAAAAAACTTGCTCACATATGGATAAAAGTTGTTTTCAAAGAAACTCGTCCCAAAAAAAAAAACACAATTGAAAAAAAATAAATAATCACTTAAATTTTGAGCCAGCACCCTTCTCCTATGCCGCTTTTATGCTCGCTTGGCATATTATTTACCGTGGAAGATTGTTATTTTCCACTTCCAGGCTCAAATTGTGTAGACAACGGGAGCCAATGTTAGTTGGCATCTTCCACGCTGGACTCCACGTGGAATTATTCTAAGTAATAACATTCCATCTTGACCGCATCGGTATCCACAGTGGACACGTGGAGCTGTTGGCCACATTGGAGGAGGGCACCAATCTAGGGAATCCTCCGATGACGTGGAAGATGCCAGCGTGTAAAGTGCCTTCGGCGAGGCAAAAGGCCTGGGCATGAACCCTTCGGCATTGTTCCACGTCATAGGCCACGTCAGACGAGTGGAAGGTCTCCGTGGGGTACTTAGGCAAATTTCTATTCTTGTGTGAAAAATTAAACATGCACTTGACACATGCTGGTAAATATTTGACGTTTCCGACTCTAGTTGGATACACTTGGATTACTTGTATCTTATATTGTTTTTTATTGGCTTATGATAAAAAAATATATACTAAATTTAATAGTATTTTTCTAATAAAAAATGTGTAAATAGTAAAATACTTGATTAAGATTTTTATAGCATTAAATAATAAAATAAGCAAAAAAATTAAGTTCTTAATAAGAATGGTTAATAGTATAAATTAAGTAAATATTTAAATTGTACTTTTTTCTCGTAATTAAGAAAAGTGCATTTTGAAGAGGAGCACTATTTGCGCAGGAGAAGCATATTGTACTGTGGTAGTAAGGGTTGATATTTTTGTGCCAAATATATTTATCTCCAAACAATAATTAATAATGTTAATTGGGCTCGTATAGATACTTATTAAATATTTTATGTCACTTGTTCAAGTGGCAAAAGACGGTAGGACGATATTTACGCATCAAAAGCAGAGAATATAAGGCAGAATGGATGTGATCAAAATCAGGAGGATGAACAATGGCCAGACGCTCACAGCCAATCCTTACAGGCTATGATTGAGAATTTGGTGCAAGTGGAAAGGATGGTTGGGGGTATCCGGGAGGTGGGATCGTCTACATAATTTTGATCTCATCCATTTCCGGCGTGCCTTCCATGAAGGTGACCACAAACTCCGAGCACAAATCACTCCTCCCTTTGTTCACCCCCTCCCGTCTTCCACGGTCTGCAGCATCCCATTCACCACCACCTTGACCTTGTCCCAGGTTGGCGCTGCCGCCGCCGAGAGCTCCTTTAGCATCATTGGAAGGTGGGGGTTAATAATGTTGGATTATATATACATATATATATATATATATATAT
>JAVDBV010000303.1:0-21328 GCA_032619315.1 Piper longum
GGGATAGGGGGAGGGGACGACTGGTGGAGGGCAATGGTCGGCATTGGCGCTGGGGAGGACAGGGCGAGGGGGGTGGTAGGCGGAGGGGGACGGGTGGGTCGGCGGAGGGGGAGGAGGGGGCAAGCAGGGGAGCGGAGCGGGGCCGAGGCAGGGGAGGCATCGGGGGTGGGGTGGGCAGAGGGGGAGGGGGTGAAGATGTGGTCCGCCAGTATCCGCTCGCTGGCACCTTTAGGGCGTGGAGCCATATCTTGATCTCGACCAGCTCCCAGGTAAGCTTCTGGACTTGGTGGCCGCTCATTTTCTCGAATCCGAGTAGGTACAGGCCCTCCTCCACGATCGACCGCTGCATCGCCTTGTAGATGTCGACGCACTCCTTCCTTACCTGACGAGATCATGCCATCGGCAATGTGCCAGAGGTCAGACATGGCCAGCGCTGACACCCACTCCACCTCCTATATTGAGTCACGACGACTTTGACCTTGGCATCAAAGTTGTACTCGTAGTTGGTGTCAAGAATCTTTGACTTGCTTGACACTGTCATGTTGGATAATAGGTTGGACGATAGGCTGGAGACCGACTCCAAATCAAGTAGGTCTCAGTTGGAGACCGACTCCAAATCAAGTAGGTCTCAGTTGGCGGCGAGGATCCACCAGAGCTCGAGTTGGAGGCGGCGCATGGCAAACTCTATCAGCCACTGGGCGGCAGCACATAGGGCTGCATAGGGCTGCCGCAAGTAGCAACGGCCGAGGAGATAAAGCCGCTAGGGTAAATTTCGATTTCAGACCGTCCACATGCATTCTTTGGGCCCAACAAATAATTTGAACAATAACTAGGTAAGACAGGTTTTATCTGACAAAATTTTGAATAAATGCGGATAACTTGGTCCAACGTCCACAATGCCCACCCCTAACAATTAATTATCTCTCACGCTCTATGAAATGATCTTTCCGTTTTGTAAAACTTAGACAAACAGCAAGATTCAGTGGATTTAACTTTACAGAACTCATTTATTTACAACAATTTACAAACAGCTTTCCTTCGCTCCTGGGTGGTCATTGCTGCTCTCTTATAAATGCAGCTCCAGAGCAGCAACTAGAAGCATACTAAAAACTAAACCCTAGCACTAAATCAATAAGAAGCCTAATTTGGAGAAGGTGTGAAGGACGGCCCTAAATTGCAGATGTGCTCATTTCACATGGGAATCATAAGCCTCAGACAGAATCTGGTATCACCACGGGCAGCTTATCTATGTACACAAACAACCGCCGCAGATTTTCCCTAGTCACTGTTGCAATATCAACAATTTCTCTGCTGTCCGTATAAATCCAAAGGTCACCTGAATTAACTCTTTTCAGCATATCACGGCAGAACGGGCAAGATTTTGATCTCGACTGCCTGTAAAACATTCATTCACCGTAAGTTACAAGCCTCAAAACAACTGGTTACAATTCAGTATCATACAGCACCAGGAAACATCAACTAATCCCACTCGTTAGTAAAAGCTGGACAATGCCATTTTATTATGATATAATAGCAAAGAGAAAGCTTCATTTGCAAAATACAAACTCTAGCTCCACTTATTCTCAACTTCATTTTTTCCAACATAAATTTTTTAACAGGGACTAAGTATCAAGCTGCCATGTCACTCATAAGAATTTTGCAATATTTAAATGCATAGAGATGTGAATAAGCAGATTCATGCACTATTTTTAGATGAAATAGAGGCATGCCGTCCTGATGGTTTGATAAACACGCAAATGAAAACAAATATCTATATCACAAAGCATATTCAAAGGGAGTGATATAGCATCTCTTAACATCACAAAAGAAAAAGAAAAAGTAAAAAAAAAGGCACATGCACTTTGTCCAGTGTGTGTTAGAGAGAGTGAGAGTGAGAGAGAGAGTACCATTCGCAATAGCACTTCATGCACATAGCATGACCACAATTAGGTAATACAATCTTACTGTTCACTTCCAAGCAAATCCCACATTCATCTTCCCTTTCAATATCAATCTCAGAGAATTGCCTCCTATCTTCCTCATCTGTTCTCCTGTATCTCTCCATACAAGCTGCCTTCTGCCTTTTGTCTTCCATATCAGATATGCCTTTCTGAAGTTGCATTAAAGAAGGGAAGATTACACCTGGATATGACAATAGATAGTAATTTAGAACAGGAAACTTTACGATCAAACTTTGATTATAGATGCTTGACGCACCATAGAACTCCTTAATGCTGGCTTGTCTTTCATGGACAGACATGGTTGTCGTTCCATTCACATAAACCTGAATTATATTTATCACTAACGTAAGTTATAAACCTAGAATTGAGAATAAATGCGGGGAAAAAACAGAACGAAAAAGAAAAATATGCGTCCAACTAATATTTGCAACCTTATATATAAGTATCCTGAGCAAGCCAAGGGCACCAGCAAGGTGACAATCCATCCACTGAACAAGAAAAAGTAAAAAATGTGCTGCTGGACTGTACGACATTCTCATCTGAAGGCAAGCGCTGTCATATTCCCGATGGAACTCTGAAGCCCTGTGCTTTGCTCCAAAGAATTAAAAATCAGAGCATGAATTCAAAACAAGCCCATCCAAAACATATATAGGCATTCAGGGGGGAAAAAAACAATGGCAGTTCAGAGCAAAACATTCAGCATGAAGCAGATAAATTTACTCTTTCAAAAGCTAAATCGCCTTCCTCATTACATTGCATTCTTGTATATTTGTTAAATCAAACATTATAACTTCAGTTTTCCCCTCTAAAAATAACAAAACAGCGATTTTCACCAGAGAGCATTTCTTCTTTATCTTTGTTACAGGGAATTCCCAGAGATCAAATCACATCTTAGCCGTTTATAGCCATGTATATATAGAGGGGCAATGCTGGACCAAAATGTTCCAACAATTTTCAATTAGAGAATATGCCCTGATTAATCTATCCTTGCCCACATCTATGATCAAATTTACCAAAATATTTAACTAGGATAGATAACACCTCTTTGGCCTTCAAAGATATACATTGCTCGACTTTCATAAGGCACTGCAAAAGATGATCACTCACAAATGAGAAAGGCAAATGACAATACCAACAACTACAAACATTATTTTTAAAAAATAAGGAGCAAAAACGCGTCTACATACTATCCGGATAAAGCATAAAATGGTCATAAAAACTCTCTATTTTATAACCGAGAGTTGCCTAGTAAGACACAATTGTGATTTGTCACAGATATTGAAATAGAAAAATCAATTAAAATAAAGATGAGAAAGAAAGCCCGTACAGGAATCATCAAGCTCACAGTCAGCATTCTATGCACAACAGACAACGAGAAATGCAAGAACCTCACCCAACAAAGGACATGTAACATACTATACTACACACCAGCCAAAAGAACAAAACCCACTTCGGCAATAACCGAAACTCCGTGAAGTACATCGTTTCTCAAAGCATAATTCACAACTACAACAAGAGCAGATAAAAAGCAACAAAATTTCTTATCTCCTACAAGAAAAAAAAACATTAAGAGAGAAAAAAATAAAATTTAAAAAAACCACCTACAATGTGTTAGCATGTTGAATATCAGCCTCCAAGGACTTGAGCGAATCCTTGAAGGACTTTCGTACCGGGTTGAGGTTCAGATACATCGCCAACCACCCCACCTCCACCCGCCACCAAAAAATCAGACAGACAATCAAACCCCACAACTTGATCGCCGCCCACCGCCCAGCAACATCGACATTAGCAACCAAAGAACTCTAAAAATCCAATCTTTCCTCTTCTCCGCGACACAACAGCACCTCCCAATTCTGCTTTACCAACTCTCTCCCTCCTTCCCTCCCTGTTTACACCACCAGCTCGTACACTGCCGCCATCCAGAAAGATGAAAAAGATCAGAGCGTATATATATATATATATATATATATATATATATCACTATTGCCCCTGTTTATGTCGCTTATTGTGGAAAAGACCTTTATGTTTTACGAAATTAATTTCCATTTGCACAGTGTACCCTTCGTAATATTCCAAAACTCGCAGGGGAGGACACGATTTAACGACCGTTACAAAAGGTTATTACGAGACGTTTTGTTTTGGTATTAATTATTATTATTGTCAGGATACCAAGGCAAGCAGATGATGAAACTTTGTTTATAATTATTATGTAATAAAAACTAGGTTGGTGCCCGGTCGTTCCAATGATCAATAATCCTCTTT
Organism: Piper longum; assembly: GCA_032619315.1. Taxonomy (NCBI): domain Eukaryota; kingdom Viridiplantae; phylum Streptophyta; class Magnoliopsida; order Piperales; family Piperaceae; genus Piper; species Piper longum. The sequence continues at coordinate 4,224 of JAVDBV010000303.1, forward strand.
ATTCTGCTCTCATTTGTTTACAGTTTATAAACAATATTGTTAAGCACTCCAATTTTCTGCATGCAGATCGAATTTAGAACCCAAAATTGGTTCTCCATGTTTTGTAGTTGGCTGACGTCTAATGATATGGTGACACTGTTTTTCCATCGTAAAGCAGAGAATAAAATAGCAATAGCCTGGGAAAGAAAGATGATGGGGAGGAGTAAATAATGAAATGGTGGGGGAACCATTCACAACATCGTCATAAAGCAGTTAGCACTTGGAAGTGTTGGCCATGCCCACATATTTTTCCTGCGCAAAGCTTTGGGCTATGTAGCACCTTCCTGTTTCTTGTGGTGGGATCCATACCCACAAAATAAAGATACGAGGGACAAGCTCATAAGGTTTGACAGATTTGACATACAGATGTACATTAGTTACTATTAGCCCAGATAAAATTTTAAAAATCTTTTCATTTATTTATACATTACATATCATATATTATACATTGTCATATATTTTATGTTGAATCACCGAGCAACGACCACCGGAGAGAATAATACATTAACCCAGAATAGATAGACGTCTACCTCTGGAGTCCAAGTTCCAACCCGTCCAGATCAGAATAAAGATGCATCCACATACACAAGGTTCAACCCTCCCCTCTAGTTAATTCAAAGCAGGTAGACAGCAATTTTGTAGTTTGGGAGGTCGTTTTGTTCGGATAATATATGGTTGTATACAAGACCCCATTTCAGATTGCACCCAGTTGCAAAATTTGGAACGAAGGCAGAAAAGAGAATATAATGTTGACGATGCTATCTTCACAACATTAAGTGCTTTGGTTTCACCTACATGTAAACAATTGCAACATTATGTGGACGGTTTCCTAGCTGATAGATGCAAACAATTGCTATTAACCATTCTATTCTCATCACTATCGCTATCCGACTGTTCACGCAACCACTTAATGCGGTCTTCTCCAACCTCGCAAATCTACTCCCCCGGACTGTGGAGGGGACAAAAGGGACTCTTCGATCTAACATGAAAAGGTGATTATTACATTCTTCCAACTGGCAAGAAAAAAAAATAAAGTAGCTTCATAATTCATAGGAGCTATGATATTACCTTGTGAACTACGTTAACCAACTGAAAGTGTCAAACCTTTGAAGCCTTTAGTTACAATCTCTCCGACAAAATCCCCCATTCAAAATTTATTGGAACTGATCAAAGTAACACTCTTTTTTCATACTTCTCAACCAATTTCATTCACAGAAAACAATGAACAAAAGAATAAATATGATGGCACAAAACCAGGGCAGACCGGCCATCTTATAATTCTGTTACAATACTACTTACAATATCTCAAAAGAAAAAGGCGAATTGTTTATCTAGGAACCACATCAGTCACACTCAAGGGTGATGTCACCGGATTGACAGAGTCTGAGGTCGACAAATTTTGCTTTGATGATGATGGTGACGAATTCTCTTCCTGAGAATTCCGGAATTTCTGGGCAGCTTCCTTTGAACATCCACTTATGCCCATCAAGTCTTCGACGAGGCCGGGGGGCGTGAGAAGTTTCTCATTTAGCCGGGATTTTTTAGTTAGCATGTCCACAACCTGGGCCATTGATGGTCTTCTATTTGATGAACCTTGTGTGCAGAAAAGGGCTACTTTTATGCATCTAAGGGCTTCTTCTTCAGGATATTGATCAAGCTTTGGATCAACTAGCTCCAACAGCTTACCTTCTTCATACAGCTCCCAAGCCTGGTACATAAGCATTCGGATCAAGAAGAAGAAATATAATTGCCCACATCACCCATTTCACACTTGAAAGGATAAGAACAAAATGAAATGCTCTAACTTAAGAGTCCCGTTTGAGTTAATTGAAGCCTAGTACAAGAGCACTTGTATCCAATAACGAGAGCCTATCACAAGTAAAATTATTAACAATCAATACTAGAAGTGCATCTTCAAGGTAGGATAAAATAACACAGTACTGAGAGATACATCATAGAAATGCAGCAATAAAATGCACATTCATAAAAAAATATTGAATAGGTATTGGTGTATTGCAAATATATAGATTCAGAAGTTGCTATTTGCTCTTTCTAGAACTACGAGAGATTGAATCCATAGAATGGATAGAGATGGCGAGCCAAACTGATTACTAAAGACTAAAAAAATCAAAGAAAAAAAAGAATCAACTAGTATGACACAGTATGCATTCACAATCTAATAACATACCACTTCCAGTAAGCTTCTTTTCACCCCAGACCATGTTGAACGGGAACTGTTTTTTCCACTGACTATTTCAAGTAGAAGAACACCAAAACTATACACATCAGCCTTCTTGGTCAGCTGACCACGCATAGCATATTCTGGTGCAAGATAGCCCCTGCATTCCACAAATCAGTTTGAATCATTAGTATCATCTTAAGTGTGTACCTCTATTCCAAATGCGATGAAGATAAAACTATGAATGTATTACACCATACTAACTCGCCAATGACTTTATGCATATCTACAAAGTTTATATGCAAGTGGTAATCATGCTGGAAACATGTTTGCAAAATTGCATTAGCTTTAAATAAAGCTCAAAGAATAACTTTTATTTTTGTTTCCTAATCAAGTCAATAGTAGTCAATAAGCCTGCAATTACTATGCATTATCAAGATTTATAGCTAGGCTTCACTCTTTGCAGCATGTCACTTACGCAGTTCCAGCAATCCGAGTACTAAGGTGAGTGACATTGTCCGGGAATAGTTTTGCTAAACCAAAGTCCCCAATTTTGGGATTAAAATGCTTGTCAAGGAGAACATTACTAGCTTTAATATCTCTGTGTATAATTTGCGGAGCAAGTTCTTCGTGCAGAAAAGAAAGACCTCTTGCAGTTCCAACGCATATAGCCAATCTGCTGACCCAATCTAGATCAAAAGGTTTGTTACCTGAATCAAGAGTGGAAGTAAAAAAAGAACTTGTGTCATTAAAGAATCAAGGGTCTCCATCAAAAACACTCCAGATTATTTTTTCTTCAAATAAATTTGATTTGATTCCAACATACCCCACAGTGCACGATCCAGGCTACTATTCTCAACATACTCATAAACCAAACATCTACTATTCCCTTGAACACAGCAACCAACTAGCTCAACAAGATTTTGATGCTTAACATTTGTGATCATATCAATCTCGGTCAAAAATTCGTGTATGCCTTGTTTAGATTCAGCAGACAGCTGCTTGACTGCAACATGTGTTCCATTTTTCAGCATGCCCTAAAACATGACAAAAAAAAAAGAAAATGATCCCATGAGAACAAAACTGCGATTGTGTTTTATTATGGTTTGCATGAAGAGTTGACGAGAGCATGGCAACTTTAATGTCAGATATAAAGTACAGCCCCAAGCTTTTAACCAAAAAACTATAAACTTTAACTTATGTAGAGTGCATCAATGTATCTTAAGATTTTCTTAGACATTCATTCACTTGTTGGCTCATATATATTGAACTACATTGTGCTCAGTAACATAACAGGGTTGAGCAGTTACTGATGGAAAGATTTTTTATAATTATTATGAGATAAAGAACTATATTATGAAGAAGAAAGAACGAACTTTGATCATTATAATCTTACACTTCTGCTGTTACATTTTGTCAGCATACCCAATATAGGAGGGAAACAAGGTAAAATCTCATACACAGCCTATAAAAAAACATATCATAGGAAAGACGATAACCAACAAGGAGTCATGGCCACTTAATCCAACCACCCCCTCTTCACTAACTGGTATTAATACATTCAAGGAAATTGATAAAATGACAAAAAGGGGGAGACATACCTTGTAGACAGTTCCAAAACCTCCTCTCCCTATTCTATTTGTAACATGGAAATTTTTAGTAGCCAACTTCAAGTCATTATCAGTAAACAATTTGATGTTCTTGGTCGAGGAGTAGCCTGAAATACATAGATGGAAAATAGAAATTATAATAACAAAGCTTAGGTGTAACTGACATCGGATACTAACAGCGAGAACGAAAAAATGGCATGGTTTTGATTTCCAGCAAGAAACTGGTAAATAAACTCGAACATTATTTCCAGTTTTATATCCATATTGTACGTAATTCACTTCATTTGGGGATAAATTGCACATCCAACTACTTTGTAAAATTATATCGCTTACACTCTTGCAAGTTAAAACATACTATGATCTTATCTCTGCTAGGCGTAATTTAGCATCCCCTTGAGCATTCCACTGTGTTGATCATTTTTTTGTGTGAGAATGCCGGCACTTATCACATAATCTATTATAAAAATTGACTGCGCTAAATATTGTACACATAAGAGGCTTCATACCATGTACATTATCCTCGGAGAAGTTTCTTTTCCGTGCACAAAAGCAACAAATGGTCATAGTGTTGAACGTCTATCTCTTCACTACGCAACCTAAATCACAAATTCAACAGAGGACTAAAATGAGTGGAAAAAAAGCATTTCAGATATCTCTGCAACAAAAATCTTAAGACTCGAGTAGATTATATTTTTTATTTCTAATGAAGCCAAAGTGTGAGAAATGAAGAGGATAAGTGCTCGCAGTGTTTTATCTTCTTCTTCTTCTTTTCCCGTACAAAAATGGAAGGCAACAAAATAAATGAACTCGCGCAACAAAATTGTCACAAAAGAAAGTATAGTTTCTCATCTAGAAACCATTATTAAGTATAGTTTTAGCTTCTTCATAGGTGAAGGGCACAGCTAAATGGGAAAAAAATAAAGGAAAGAAAATCCTCCCACCAACGCCGCACATCTCTACATCGTGTATGTATCCTCCATTAGTAACAATTCGACGCATTCTTATCAGATGAAATAATAGAAAAATACATCTAGAATCCAGAATTGAACAAATTCTCACAAATGAACTAATTAATCAAATCAAAACTCAAACAATCAAACGTATATTTACCCGAAAAAAAAAAAAAAAAACTACCCACCTCTCTTATGGTCGTCCGCATGCGACGAAAGAAGGAGACACCGATGTAGGAGAAGCAAAACCTAATGAAATAGATATAATAATTCAATGAAATCCATTGGAGGATCAGAAAAGTAAGACGGGTGCCGCTTAAAAAGGCCACCAAAGATGTACCACAAAATTTGCCAAGCCTACGAAACCGCGGCGGGAACTTTTCTTGACTAGTGGAAGGCATTAATTTGCATCGGAGGAATGCGAACATTTGCAGACTATTAGTTGGGGAGAAGAAAAGTCAATCAAACCATACGTAGACTAGTTTAATGAGATTAAAGTCAACACTTTGGAGTTTGGAATCCTTCCGATCCCGCCACCCAAACTTTATCTGCAATGGAAACTTCGCCAGGTGCTCAAGCCGTCGATTTGTTTGGAGTTCCAATTGAACTTAGAATGAGCGAGTTTTAAATATATATATATATATATATATATATATATTTATGTTTAGTTTGAATATTTTTTATATATTTAAGTTTGATTTAAGTTTTAATAAATTTAAACTATTTAATTTTTTCAAGTTTAAACCTAACTCATTTGTGAGTTCAAAACAGGTTTGATTAAAAGTTATAACTCAATTAAAAATATATAATTGGTATGTTTAATTATCTCACTTATTTGCTACTCTATTGTAGATAAATAAATATAACTAATTATAATTAAAATTATTAGTATATATATATACACGTATATAATATAAAAATTATAATATTATATTATTTTATCAAGTTGAGTTTAAGTCGAGTTGAATATGACATTGCTTAAGTTTGACTCGTAGGGTTCGAGTTTGAGTTGAATTCGAGTTCGAATATTTAAATATCGAATTCCAAGTCGAGTCGAACCAAACCGAACCTAACGCCAAATATTCACAAGTTGGTTTGCTCAATTAGCAGCCCTAGCTGTACTTGATGACTTCTCCACGATCACAAGATTTTATGTGTTCCCATGTCAGGGAAGATGACGTCCCCAGCTTCTTTTTTCTCCTCACGGACAAAACTTTACTAGTTGTTGCTTCTATTCATCCATGAAATAATTACATGTTAATTACAAAAAAAATTATTTATACGAAATTTTAGCATAATTTTTCACAAATTTTATCAATAGATGGTTAAAATAACTTGTATTTCAATATTCGATAGGCTGATGATATTTCTTGATGGTAGAATTAATAATCTTATTTTATCTTTTGTTAGTTGTGAAAAAATTTATTGTTTGTAGCAATTAAATAAAATTTTTAAAATCATTAATAATCACCTTAAGAAATGTGTTAACCTACGTAACTATATTTATTTAAAAATTTCGAAAGAGCAGAATTGTTATGAAAATATAAATGTCAAAAAGGTTTGGCTCAAGAGCTAATGGTCTCTTCATTCAAGACTCTATTCAATTTATTTTTTTTAAAAGAAAAATAGTTACAAACTCTATTTATACCTTACAAAATTATATTTAAGCCTAACAAAACTTGAATTCACTCGCTCAAAGGCAACCCTACTAAACAAGTCCGTGGGCCATTAGATATGACAAGCCTCACTTTACCAAAATAAAATGACAGTGGAAAATGTCACTACACCTACAAAATAAAAGGGGTAATCTATTGTCCAATGTAGTTGTAAGGTTTAATTAACTTCAAGTAAATTACCTACTTATTAAATTTCCTTGTGGCAAGTTTATTATTAAAAAAATAAACATATCACCTTATTTATTATTCTATAGTTACTTGCTGGATCTTACAGTGGCCGTAAGACTTCATAAATAATGGCACTGCTATTACTTAGAGATGACTGCTTCGCGAAATCCTAAGCAATACAGCTCATTACGTTTAAAATAGTACTAAGGATTATTAATTACTCAATTAGTAGTAAAAAGATACAAATTAATTTTGGTACTTTTTTTACAGAAATTATCCATTAATATATATATTTGTCGAAAACATACACCCCCGCTCCACAATAAGAAGCACCTTCTACGTCTAACTTTGAAGGTACTGCCAGTTCGAAACGAGTTTTCTCGTCGGTCCACAAAACAAGTGTATTCTTTTTCATATTGACATTGATGTTATACATCTATAACAATGAATTTTCTCCTCTGCATCAAGCTTATGTGCAATAAGCCGACCTCGAACATTGACAATTACCATGACCTCATTCAACTACACAGCCAATATGAAATACAAAACAAATAATCGTACATCAAAAATTCACCTGTGTGCCTGCGCTGTTAAGTGGGCAAAATCTTGAACAATCCATCTTATCATCCTCGCGTGGGCATCAATTTGATGTCATTCAGCAGAGGAATGCCCATTTCAACTGTTGGCAGCAAATTGTGAGGAGAGCACCGTATATTGTTCCTATTGACTGCTCCTGCAAGACGCAATAGCTGCAGGCAGGTACCCCCTGAGCAATGATATCATACTTTCCACATTACAGCGCACTTACCTGCTTTCAACAGCTGCTCAACCTCACCAAGTATTACTTCCTTCCATCCACGTTCAACAGCATATCTTAGCCTAAACCACTAGGGGAAGAAAAACCACATTTCAACACATCAAAAATAGCAGACTCAATAAAGGCAGATATCAGGTCCAATCAACTGCCGACTTCCCTCCAGATTACAAAAGGGGAAAGCACAAGAGAACACCAATCTAACTAAAAATAGCAACTCAGCTCCTTGCATGGGACTTTTGTAGTGATCACCTCATTGAACAAATCTCGCAAGCTATGAATTGCATTTGCCTCAAAAATGTTGGCCAGGGGCCCAGGATACAAACACCACCAAGCTAAGCTCTCCACTTAACCTAAGGCCATATTTGGATATATAAAGCACAACTTTCCATAGCAAGCTTGTAAATTTTATCAATTTTGACGGACCTGCAACCTCTGGAGATTAGATGAGCATAAACTTGGCAATAACAACTACACAATGCATCGCTTCAATCTCAAGGAACAGGTGAGGGAGCGCTTCTTGCATATCTAGATGATGGCATTCTTTGCAATGATCGTGGAAATTCTGTTTTCTGCCTTTTATTATAAGATGTCTGCAACAACCTGTAGCATTATAAATTGCAGAAAGATGAATAACTCAAAACATTATGGAACGAAAATAACAATTAGCAGTATGAATTGTGAAAAGTCAACTATGAGAGCAAAAATAACTACCTAACAATAAGTGGAAATTGAAGGGCTTACTATTAACAGGACCAACCATAAACCAGCTACCTATAAGTCTAGGCCGTATAACACTATTCAGTCGAGCTCATTCAGTGGCTAATCAATACATAAAAACTAGGTACATTCAAAAAAGCTAGTTTTCGAGTTGCTGATGAATAAAAAAACTTTGTTCTCTGCAAAAAAAAGTAGTTCATAAATAACAATTAAAGTGATGACAGAACACAGATGGCAGTAACCATAAAAATAATCTTTGATTCTACAAAACCTCTCACCTCATAATAAAGAAACAAAACGATATTTACCCACCTGGGTGAGCTAGGGCGTTTTGGTGCAAATTGGCCAATCATGGTATTCAAATTCCCAAAAGCTTCTTCAGAAGCCTATAAAAACCAAGATATTTTCAAGTAAGAAATAATGTTTTCCACAATTCAAAAACATATCATTATAAAGCAATTAACTTTTGCATATATGTTAACCCCAATTCCTTGTAAATAAGCGGAGCAATTTTTGTAAGAATTGATTTTACTTGAAAAGCCCAACTGAATCATTAAACTCCAAGAAGCTGAAAAGTCTTAAAGTACCTGAAGCTTAGCATCTTCCCACGTCAGTCCAGATCCCTTACCCAAAACCTGCCCCCTCACTTCAACCTAATCATAGAACATAAAAATATATGTTGTGGAAATAAGACAAATTACCAGCACAGCAACATGGGGAAAACATACTTTCATAACATTCATGAGGGATTCAAAATTCAATAAGCAATTGGTTAGGATATGCAAAATTTTCTACTTGTTGAAAAACTAATCTCTTGTATAATTAGAAGAGGCTTTTTCAAGTGTGTCCATTGAAGCAAACCTCTGCATACACTTCTCCCTCATGATTTGGGTCCCTCGGCAATGGCAACTGCCGGAAAATTAAACTAAGACCTTCTCCTGTACACTGCTCAAAGAAGGGAATATAATCCTAATCAACAGTTAAAAGAATATAAGTTCAAATAGTCAGTGAAAAAGTGAGGCCTCTCACCAATTCTTTAAGTGCAGAAACAGAAGACAAAGATTTATTAGATCCATCAATCCCGTGATCAAAAATTCTGGAGTGCTCTGGTGTGCTAGCTGGTGGCAACGATTCTTCCCTAGAAAACCCAGAATGCCTAAAAGAGCTTCGATTGTTTGTACCATTTTCAGTTGCATGAGAGATTTTACTTATCTCTCCTGAATCAGGTGAAAGGTGTGACAGATACCTGTCTGCAAGATTATCACATCAACACAAGCCAACAGATATAGTTACTTCAGTTAAGAAAAATATAAAATCAATTAATAAAATTTGTTATAGCATAGAAAAATAATTAATAGATACTCTGACAGTCCAGTTCTGTCCAAAATATGCTGGCTGTAATGATCTCTCACAGTTCAGTTGTTATATTAGTTAGTCAGTAGTTCTCCAAGTTTTTTTACAGTAGTTTTCTAAATAGGATTGAGCCTTATTTGTTCTCATTTGAAAGTGAACTTGTAATACACATTTATAGTTATTACGTAAAGATTCGACTTTCCATCACCTATCTCTCTCCCCTTCTCTATAACATCTCTTTGCTTAAAACACATAAAAATAATAATACACCAATCATAATTAAAAGATTATAAGATACATACTTCCTCTCACGCATGGTCATGGCAGAGAAGATGACTAGATAAAATAAAGATATAGGGTAAGCAGAATCAAATGCCACACCACAGAAAAAACAAATAAATTTGCAAAGTTGACACAGCGATAGAAGCTGTACACTTCTTACCCGCTAAACTCCTTAGGGAACTCTCAGCAGCTTGGCGCTGAGCCTCCTTCCTCGTTCTTCCAACTCCCTCACCAATCTTTTCACTAACAAACCAAACCTGGGAGAAATTAAATGTAAATGTCTTGTCCGGACAACTGAGGCAAGGTTATGAGAAAATGAAACAAACTACTTGCCGATAAAAAACCAAAGAAGCTTAAATGAAAACAAGGAAAAAGCAAAAAATATAAATTTAAACAAGACTTTCCGGCAGCGTAAAAATGATGACAATATGTAATAAAAACAGCAAGGAAATATTTATTTTTTGTTTCTTGCTTTCATCATTTTCCCACAAACATGTTCAATATAATTACCTCAATTAAAAACTGTAGCTCAGTGCTTCCAGCTAAAGATGATCTGAACTCCACCTGTGATACAAATATCCAAAGCAACATTCTTAAGCAACAAAAAGAGGAAATTTCAAACCACCTAAGATTATTCATATTCTCAATGAAGAGGTTTGTTTGATAATACCTTGGCTCCACATCTAATTGCAATCTGTCTTACAGCGACAACCGGGTTAGCCAGGTTCTCTAAACTTTTATCAGATTCATGAATTAGTTCTCTCCTTGAAGATCTTCCTGAATGCATCTCTTCACCTTTCACATTTGCATTAAATTTATTAGTAAATACAGGCCAAGTTATGAGAAAGTAGGCTAAAGTGACCAGAAGTGACAATATCATATATAGTTAACATAGCCCATATATATAATATGATTAGGTCTTGAACTTGCAAGTGAAGCTATACTGAAGACCATCTATCACGGTGAATTGGTGATATATTCAGTAAAATCACAAGTAAACAACGCACCCAAATATCTCAATATTTCAATGCTGCTCCTTCTGCCACATCAACCACTATTAGGAATCATTATTGATTCAAAATTGTTATATACATGAAGAAGCAAGTGCAGGATGAAACTAAATTTCATGTATCCTAAAGTTATTGTTCTCCCTGCCTCTAGAGCCATTGATGCAGTGCAATCCCTAATTAATACTGACAGGGGACCCAGACAATCCAACAGCATATATAATTTGGTTGCTCCCAACGAGATTTCATATTCTCTGGAGAATTAGGCCACTTGATATGTATTGGGCTTGCGTCCTGAGTTGCAGGAAAAACTTTAGGAATTTCATTTTTCTCCTGATCAGGTAGTGCCTAACGCGGAACAATTTAAGGCCCAGCTTTGCCTCGGTTTCTCAGTGAGTCAGTACTCCAGTCAGCAAGGGTCTGGTCCACCTCAAATCCGTGGAAATTCACTAATCACAGCTAGTACTACTGCAATGGCTGGTGATGATAGTTTTGTTGATGGTTGTGTTAAGAAGTTACATTTTTTTTTCTTAGGATTCAGCTCCATGCAAATATTTCAATGCCCCAGCTTCCTTGTGCTTTTCCAGATCCTACTGACTTTGAGGGAAAAATTCTTTTGCAACAGGGAGCCTAATGCAATGCAATCTTTGATTAATACTAGAAAAAATTTACTTGTATTCTGGTTTATTAGGCTTGGTTAAAGCTGGTTTAGGAGGGTTTGCCATTTTTATGCAAGTGTTTTGAGTGTTCCCCTACACTTATAAATGAAGGGTATTATTGTATTTAATACTTAAGCGAAATATAAGAGTTCCAGTTTGTGGTGTTTTACTTTACATTGAAGTTTTCCCCTCCATCTCTTCTCCTCCTCTCTTCCAATGCTCCTCAACCCCCTATATGATTCTATTCCCCTACACCCCTCTATTGATGATTATAGTGTTCTTCTATTTCCTAATCATCACCTTATCAAAGCTTGCCATCTTAATGCAAAACAAGATGACAAGCAATGATGAGGTGATAATTAGGAAATAAAATAACTCTATAATCGTCAATAAAGGAACTCAGGGGAGTAGAATCATAGAGGATTGAGAATCAGTGGAAAAGAGGAGGATAAAGGGATGGAGGGGAAAACTTCAATGTAAAGTAAAACACCACCAAAATCTGGTCAAACTCCTCTGGGTTTCGACTCTTATACCTCACTTAAGTATCAACAAAATATCTTTCTTGAACTAAGTATACTCCAACGCAAAACAAAAGGACTGGCTTGCTCTATAACACAATTAAGGAGGACAAAACTATCTAGCAACATTTGTGCCTTGTTGTCAATTTTGTATTTGTTATTAATCAATGATAATATACGAATTTATTCACAATCTAGTTTGTTTGGGAGCTCTATTTTACCTGAAAAAGAGCGATAGTTTTGGTGTGTATGATAGAAATCGTCTTCGAGATGCACCTGCAGAAATAATATGAATTTTATATGGAAAGCATGTATAATTGTCCATGCACATAAGTGAAAACCTTAGTTCTACATTCACCTGCAGCTTAGGGAAACGTGTATGTCCACCAATCCTATCAGAAAAATCTGATCCTCGATAAAACGATGGTGGATTTGATCGATGCTTTTCAAAATGAAAGGCCTCTGTTTCCAGAGCAAACTCTTTAGGCCCTCTGCTTTGCCTTCTTGGACTCGTGTCTTCTTCCAAAGGAAAATAACCTCCATGTGGTTGAACAGAAGACATGCCCATTTGCACAGGAGGGTGGTGTGCTGGAAATGGAGGAGGTGGGGGAGGCAGCTCACTAGGGGCATGATCTCTACTATCTTGCCCATGCTGCAATATGAGAAGCCTTCTCCTTGTATCAGGATCTAATTCAGATTCAGGAACTTCGCCTTCTTCTCTAGCTGGAGAACCTTGCAAAGCAAGCTCAGATGGAGGACCGGAGGCCAAAGGTTGAATTGGTGGAATAGAGGGAATGTATGGTTTGTTTTGCATAGACCCTAAAGGAATAGTAAGGGGCATTGAACCTAATGGAGAACCACTCGTAGACTGTAGTGAAGCAGGAACTGATAGCCGTGGTTCCATATTGTTGACTATAGGATAGACAGGAAAGGATTGAGCATTGCACATTGTTTCCTGAAGATAAAAAAAAAAAAGAACATTATAACTACGATTTTCTTGTTTTAGCAAGTATGATAGCTTGTTTGAACAAATCACAAACTGAACCATTCAAAAAGGCATTCTACATCATCAAATTGAGAAAAAAAGACTACATCACCTTTAATCTCCTTTCAACTTCAGCCATGCCATCAAAGCTAAGTGGATCACGATTGCCATTTGTAGCACAGTTATCATCCTAAACAAATAATTTGTCATGCTCCCCCTGTTCAAAAGTAAAGGAAAACCAGAAAAGATGTTTGAATATTTACCTCCGTAATTAAGTAGTTTCTCACATCAGGAGCAGAACAAATTTTACTTGTGTCATCTTCATATTTGACATCAGACAATTGTTGTAATAGTCCATCATCAAAATCTCTACAGTAGAAATAATCATCATTTCAGACAAAATAACCAATAACATGTATTCAATGTCAACACGACGAAACCATAGGTAGAAATTTTAGATAGCTCAGAGATTCTCACTTAAAAAATCCTCCTCTAACATTGCAGGCAACATTTCTAGCAACACAGAGAACTGGAGCAACATTATTCCCCTGCAAGGCAGGTATGCAAAATATTAAGCACATCACTAAAAACGAAAATTTATAAATTTTTCATACAAACCTCAGCCTGAGGGGCATAATACGGAGCAAATGCAGGAACAACATGAACTCGAGCTTGATCTGCGTCTTCCCAAACTTTTAAACGATCATCAATAACTAAGGCCATTTTTGGATGGCAGTTTCCATCTTGAAAAACGTTAAACAGGGACTTCTTCAATCCTGATCAGCAGCCAAGAAAGAAAAGCTAAGAACCAACCATGGGAAAACATGAAAAACACCACTAAACTTGTAACATAGTCACATAATCAACTATGCTCATTCAACCTATACCCTACCAGATTTAACACACACAATGTGGCTCAGCAGTTCCCTCGGATTAATTAGATTGAACTCAGGATCTAGAAGCCTCCACATCTCTAAAGCATAGTCCCTTTCGGCCATAGTGCATACATAAACCTCAAAGCGCTTACGACCTCTGGCAATCAAATAGTTGCGTAAATCTTCCCATGCAGGTCTCAGCCTCACAAGAACACTGGTATCACGAATCTGCCAAAATGGAGAAAAGAAAAGAAAAGAATACAAAACATTTAATATAACACCGCGATGTGCTCTCCTAAATATACGAGAAGTAACAAGGAAAAAATGCAATATGTGTAGATTGTTTATAACAATTGTACTTGTATTTGTCCAAATTAAAATAGGAAGTGAAGAACCAAAAACAAAGACAATGAGATAAGCATCATCGATGGTAAGCAGCTCCATTTGGAAAACTAAAGTTTGGCAATAGCTTTATAAATTTTACTCACTTATCAGCCACTGTCTAAATAAAGTTACAGGACAGATTCATTCAGATTATGTAAAATTCAGAAGATCTAAAAAAAGTTGACTAACAATATAATTGATTTGAAAAGAAGCATGCATATAAAACTGTTCAGGGTCGCTCAAACATGCACAAAGAAAACTGACAAAAGCAACTGGGAAGGGAAATAAAACTGAGTAGGGTGGAGGAAAAGCATCCATCTTACCCCTCCTAACATTGGCTACATAGAAATGATGGTGGCAATGATAAAACAAGTATCATAAACCCTCTAAACAAAAACAAAAAAAGGAGGCCTTACTACGTAAGTATCAAGCACAATATAAAACACATCGACTCATCATAGACACCCCTAAAAAGGTCGGAAGTCCAGATTAAGCCTGGTCATTATCAAGCCAATATACCTGCGGGTTTATGCGAGTCAATATAATGTTCTTCTCCTGTAATCTTATAAGGGGGCGTAGGGTGGATGGATGACTATCGGACAGCTGAGGAACCATCTCAGTTTGCACCCTAACTACTTTTCCATCTTCAACAACCTGGTCATTATCTGCATACTGTTTAAGAATATTTTTGTCATCCTGGTACCTCTTTACTTCAGCCAACATGCCAGATATCCTTTGAGGATCCACCTCACTACTGATTTTGCGCTGTAGTGCATCAATTCTATCTTCAAATGAACGCATTGTGTTTGCAACCACAAGCGTTTCATCTAGATCAAATACAATACCTAGACACCGTATATTCAGCATCACAAGGCAAGAATTGTACAGTCCCGGCATAACATTAAATCCCCAAAAATATGAAGACAGCTCAAGATTCTTTCGAGATGACATTGCCACCAAATGTACCTCCTCCTTGCCCAGATTTATGACTGCAGTCTGCCAACACCAAAGAGATAAAGTTCTCAACAATCGTTTGTCATAACAACTATAGCATGGTAGTGAAGACTCGCTAAAATGCAAACAACAATACAATAATTAATGAAAAATCTTTTCCACTCAATATTTCAAATGGAAATTGAAAATAGTTTAACACATACAAGCATACAGGAAAGAATAAATTACCCCTGAATTAGAGGGATTATTCTGCGCTTCAAACAAAAAGCAGTTATCCACTCTAAAAAAACAAGTCAAAAAAAAAAAGAAGTACCGGGCTACTAACTCCAGTAATAAGGTGAAGTACAGTTTTTGCATTAGTATTTATGTGTTCAATCTGATTCCATAAACAAACCCTAGTTGTACCGATGAACCACCTCTAAAATCAACAGATTATGATAACATTAACATCGTTTATGACATAAATTGCCCTTCTCAAGTACTTTTGACTATAACTAGCAGCCATTAATTGAAATGCATATAAAGAACAAGTTAAAACAATATTCCATCCAATTAGTTACTATCAAGCACCAAGTAAGTTCCAGCTATGGATTGAGTGGTTTCAACATGCAACATGACAATGCGGGAGCAAGCAAGTGAACATGGTCATTAACTACGGATCAATGTTCTTGGTCGTCCTCAAACAATTGTTCAAATCTTCCAATCTCAGAGTCCACTCAAAGCTTTCCGGTTGGCATGTCAGCCCGTCCGTTGACGACCAAAGTTCTGAGGGTCTCGTTCAGATCAAGTGGAAGGTAAGTGTGCTTTGTGGTGTATACCTTGTTCTCTCGGAGACATGTAGTGTGCAAGCTAGACAGCGGCGGCTCCCTATCCAATGGCGCCGAACTGTAGTTGAACTCCATTTTGAAGCAAACGCCCGCGGCGGCGATGGTGTGGAGGACCGCAAGAGGCGGGCACCTCTCGCTAGTAGGGGAGAGGTGTGAGATCCGGAATTCCTTGTTCTGGTTCATATCCAAGTGAGATTTCTGCGGGTACACCTCCACCTCCCCCAGCAGAGAATCCCCATGATAGACTACAGATTTGAACATTTTTTTTTCTTCTTCTTTGGCCACAACCCGAAAAACGGCGAAGAAACCCAAACTTTGTTTTTTCTTCTTTTTTTTTCGTTTCTATTTCTTGGATGGCAGATCGATCCAGCGAGGGGGCGGAAGAAAATAACGAAAAAAATTGTTCAGATGTCGATCGATTAACAGAGTCCAATCCTTGTTCGCTTCGGATTGTCTGAAAAAAAGTCAGATCATCCACATCGTCCGCTTCGAATTCGTTGGTGTCCGGTGAAACCAGTCATAAATAAAATATATAAAAAAAAAGTTGTGTCCGTTCGAGTTGCAAATTTTAGAGTTCGTCGACGAGGAGCATCGGGAGGGTCGGGGATTTGCAGATCCGGCGACGGAGAAGACGAAGAAGATGACGGCGGGGGTGGTGGTGGTGGTGATTAGGGTTTGAAAGGGAGGGGTGTGATGGATGGTGGGAGAGAGAGACCAAGATGCAATGCTGGAGGGAGGCGAAAGAGACGATAAACCCTGGGCCCCGAGTCGGCGAGCGTCATTGAAATTGAAATTGAAATTGAGATTGAGATTGAATTGAGAGGGGCCCTCAAAATTACATAAAAATAAGAAGAACATGCACAGGGGCACCCTACCCTTATCTCTCATCTCCTGCGCCGTCGCCGGCCCCTGCGGTCCCATATTTATGGGCCATGGGGAAGGTTGGAGTGGGTCCCACTCCTGATATTTTTATTTAAAAGAATTCGTGGGCCCCTTTTGCGTTGGTTTTCTGAACGGAAAAATCACGAGATGCGGGTGAAATCCTCGCGACCTGGGCCGGTTCGAACGAAATACTCTGTATTTTTTTTAAAAAAAGAAGAAGAAG
>JAVDBV010000304.1:0-22329 GCA_032619315.1 Piper longum
ATATATATGATCACTCTTTGTGATTTACAAATTTCAAGCCAATTTTTTGATCAAGGCAAAAAGAAGGGAGAATAATCTAATCTAATTCAATGGAAAAAGACATGATATAAAACTTTACAGATCACAAAGGAATTTTTGAGTCATACCTGACTAAGCTGTCTGCTATATTAAATCATAATCACACATTTCCTCTTCTTGAAGATTTGCCCACAAATATCCATTCCATGATCAACTATCTTCTGGGTTTTTAAATTATATCTGTTTATTCACAATTCAACTATTGAGTAATGAAGCATTAAAATGTATGTTTATTGGAGCTGTGTATTTTTCCTCCATGATGATATAAGAATGGAATATATGATACAATGCATTCAAAGGTGCTAAAGTTGTTCTTCATTTAATTGCCTTCGTTTTGTATAACAAAGGTGGAATTTTGCATATACGTAAAAGTTATAGTTTTAAACATCATATCGTATCAATCGGTACTATTTAATATACCAAGTAACTTTTTTTAAATTTGGTATAATTTTGACCTTCATACATAATTCGTATCCAATTTTCTAATCGAGTATTTTCTTAAAACCCAGTTTTTTTTTTGCTAAACTCTATGATATTTTAACTGTATTTGTCTAGTAAAATATTTTATGTATAATTTTAAAATCTAATTAATTGCCATTCGTATATCCGGTACGGTAACTAATACAATATTTAAAATTTTGTATGAAACAGATCATTAAAATCTTGTATGCCAGATTGCCAAACAGCCATTATCTTTTTTTATTTATTTATTCCAGAACAGGGTCAAACTAATTATATATGCAGATTCTCATCCACAGCATCATTTCCAATTTTCCACATCAATCCATGAAGTTAAATGACAAGTTATAAGCCATGATTATCTGTATAATATAATGCTAATGATCAATTCTGATTATATGTTAATATTCTTCAACAACAATACATTATTGAACTCTATCAATTGCTTGGTGGGAAATATTTAGCCTAAAAACATGGTCATAGTGATAGATTAGCACACTACAAATATGCCAGATCTGATCTTAGTCATGTCCAACATGATACTGATTTTTTTTCTGGCCTCAAGTAACAGTGTTTCTCAGCTGCTAGATGAAAAAGTTTTTATGCACATCACATTTTAAATAATGCTGCCAGTAAATATGAAAATTAATGTTGTTGGAATATAATAATTGACATTTTAAATTAGTTGTTTTAAAAATACAAAAATAATCAGTCAGGTTACACATTCACGTTTATTTTGATGACAAACTTTCAGCTCCCCGTTTGTTCGACCGGACTTGAGTGCAAATTGATGGGCAAAAAATAAAAAAAAGAGTCATGGGCACCTCTAATTGTACCAAAGAAACATCAAACACAAATTCCTAAAAACTTGCAAGTCATCACAAGAAGTATGTCTAGCTGCTTTTAATCTACTCTAGATTGTAGTTTACAGATGACCAACTTGATGAAACTCTACATGTAACCAAGACAAGATACAACAATGCATTCCCCAAGTTACAATATATATGCAGCCCATTCAAGCAACCGGAGTACGACAGAAATCCACATTTTAAAGGTCATTTGCAGAAAACTTTTCATGACCTAATTTTGGATGAACGGTTTGTTGTACTTACTTACGATGCCTCCTTTCCCTGGCATAAATTACCTACACCACAGATGACATCATGACTCCAGCCGAGACCAAAACTAAGCCAATATAGATCTGCCCGCCGTACTTGAGAACGCCGGGACAATTGTTCTGAGAAATTGAATTGAACATGTCGCGCACAAAAGTACAATCTTCTAAATTGACGAGGAACAGAGTGTAATGATATAACCCATAGCTCACAGTGACTGCAGAAGTCATCTGATTGTACGCGGCAGGCGTAACTCTTCCTACTGTAGTGCAAACACCTGAAGATGAAACATTACACACATAGTTTTCCCACACCTGCAAGCATTACAAATATCAATATCAGTGGGACTTCAATTACAAAAAAACTTCAAAGTAGGAAAACCACCATAGATACTAATACTTCCAAGTTTCAATATATAACAACCTAAGGTGGATTGGCTGATACCTAACATTCACAATACAAAATTAAGTATGCTCTCCCAGCTCCCTGGGACAGTACGTACAGAGTAATATTAGAATATATGATATACACAAAGTACTCTCTGCCTAGTTTCATCACAAGTGAACTAAGGAGACAATACGTGAAGTTAAAGAAGATGACTGAAAATAACAGTTAGAGGTCATTTGCAGATACATAATGAAATGGTATTTAAGTATAAACAGGTATATGTGCATCCTTGGTCAACAATTTGTCGTAAGATACCGATGATCATAGCAAGGTTAATATACTTTAAGTCAAAGATGGAACTTTAGTAGTAGCAAGCTTGATACACATCAGTGTTTTGAAAGCATTAACGATTTAAATTCAAGCTTTGCTTCCACTTCAAAAAATAATCTAGGAAAGCTCAATGTATGTCGCGACATATCTGAAATTTTGACTTACTTGTGATGCATTGTCAAAGGTAACTTCACCAATTCTGCAATCTCGATCAGTCAAGTCAGAGTTGAATGGATTACATAGGGCGGGCATCAATGGGCCAGATTGGTTGAAATTAAGAGGAGGTCTCACAATAGGAGGAAAGTTGTGATTTGACACATTCACAATGACCCGATTAACAACATTCACAAGAGAGAAAGTGATTTCCTTGCTCAGATACAAAGAAGCATTGGCAGTTGCCACATCCACGCACGGCAGAATGTCGTCCCAAGCAGTGCGTGAGGTTGGGTTATGAACCCATTCATCCAAAGAAACACGTGTCTCCAGAAACACTAGCATAAAGAAGGAAGTAAGTTTACTATGACACCTTAACACAACAACATCAACACCAGATACTTGATCAAAGCACTTCAATAATTGGCATCTAGAAAGAATGAAACAACAGGGGAAAAAAATCATGCACAAGATAAAAACAGATATTCTGCGCAAACAAGTCTTAACCAAAAGTAAAGCACTTCATGATGGTAAAGAGTTAAACATTAAATCGACACATAAGGCCCTCAAGGAGAGGTGAATGCATTATTATTTGTAATTTACAAAAAGTAGACCACAGAACTAGAAACAAAGACAGATTGTCAATCAATTGACAGCAAACATTATCTAACTTTCTTAATTATCTCCAATTAAATGCATCAGAATCATCTTTGATAACACAACAAATAAAAAACCTCTAAAAAATAAAAAATGTAGTGACATTACTAAATTCATGATTAATGTACTAAGAAAAGACTCCTTAAAAATCACCTGTTTCCCTAATCAACGAGGCAGCCTTTTAAAGAACTCAAGAGTAAGGACTTACTTGTGGAGAAAAAGGAAAACACCACAGAGTATAAATGTACCAGTGACAAGAATCCAGCCAATTACTACCAATCTGCCAATATAATTAAGCACAGAATTACAAAACATCATCATCAAAAAGTCGATAATCTTAAGCAAATAAACCAGAAAGTCTCTCAGAAATATGCATACATGTAGACAAGAAATTGGAAACCCAGATATGATATCACTGCATAAGAACCAAAATGTCACTACTACAATTAGAACATATATGATTTCAAGTCATATATATACTAATGCAGTTTTAGTAGTTAGAATCTTACAGAATCCAACAAACGTCAAAAGCATCATGACCACAGCAACAATGATCAGAGTCAATTTCCTGATGGAGCCAAGAGTAGACAAATGAGACAAAAGAAAACTAATTAACATCGTTGGCCTTCTATTTAGGTCAAATAACCAAAAAGAAAAAAGAAAAAGACAGTAAACTTTACACATCATCTAAGATATCATGTATCTTATCAGAATTGTCATCAACTCGACGTGTAAGATCATTAGCAGATGTGCTGATCCTTGTTTGAATCTCGTCAATGAGAGCTTGGTCTGACGTTGACATGAAAAACTGGTCTACACCAGAACGCTTGGCAACAGATAAGTTGCTAGAAAAGTTTCGAAGATTTTCAGCAGTGGTGTTTGCTTGGTGCACAGCATAATCCAAGATACCAGTCCAGCTTTTATAGGCTTCTTCCTGAGCATGGTATAAGAGGGCGCAACCAATTCTGAAACGCAAAATATGAACTGCCATCGGTCTTTTTCCCTAACTTTCCAATGAGAAGTTTTTCATCGAAGATTAAAAAAAATGTCAACAATCCAATCGGCTGCACATCGTCTACAAAAAATCTCATTGGTACAAGTTAAAGAAACAGACCCTGGCCTGATTTATAGTGGAAACAAACATAACCTTAGCACTTAGCGACACTGATTAACAAACAGCAACTCAACCACCAAGGTGCTAAAGATCATACACGTAGTGATGGAAGAACTTTAGAAAAATGAACCAAAGAAAACATTAATAGGCGAATTACATTAATCTGTTAAATGCCCACGTGAAGTTCAAGGAGAAATATATATCTATAATATTATTTCAGATGTAAAAAAGTTTCTTGGGTTCTCTAGAATTTATGACTTGTTATGAATAATGATGCACAAAACAAACAAAATTCGAACTTGAACTAATGCAAACAAACATCACCCTAAAACCAGCATAAAATTAGTATTGAAGAAAATTGTCACAGTAGGTCATCAAGAAGGCGTGAGTTCGCTCACATTGCAGCACACGTGAAAATCACAAGTAGAATGACCGAAAATGCATGACGTGTTCGAAAATAAGAGTAATTTGGGCGGCGGCAGCAGGAAACATAGCAACAGATACACATTAAGATCAAGCCAAAGCCCACAAACCACACCGCACTGATAACGAACAAAGGAACTGCAGTATATCCAACAGACTGCAGCAGGAAACATTCGGTAAGAATTTACACATAAACAAACTGGAAAGATAGCAAGATCTACCAAAAAAACATAAGGCAGATAAAAGCAAGAGAGAGCAGAAAAAAACGTACAGCCCAGTAGTGGCCGTTGCTGATATTCCATCCACCAGCATAACGATTAAAATTATCTAAGGGATCCCTTCGTTGGGTGCGTTCAGCAGCTAATACGAAGGACGAATTCGGTAGAGCAGGGCCCATAGCAGGTGCCACAGCTTCTGCTGTAGATCTCCTCCGTAAGAACATTTCATCTACAATATTCCCTGCATTGCCCAATATTCAAAAGCAGATAGATCTCAACAACTTACCAATAGCAGGTGCCACAGCTTCTGCTGTAGATCTCCTCCGTAAGAACATTTCATTTACAATATTCCCTGCATTGCCCAATATTCAAAAGCAGATAGATCTCAACAACTTACCAATATAAGTGTCTGCATTTTTCTCCATATAACATAAACAACAGAACATTCACAACATTTACAGCATAGAAAAAGCAGTCAACACTTGAGCATTGCAACCAGATTACTACCACAAGCCAAAAAATAGAGTGACGAGCAGCTGAGTGCTAACAAAACAATAAGTAAGCATAAATAAATGGCATGATTTGTTGGGGAATCAACAAGGAATGAGTTCCACCAAATAACCTTCCCGTCTTACAACAAAGAGAGTGAAAAAAACCTGGCACGTCCGAACGCTCAGAAGCACAGGCGCATAGGCTGCACAAAAAAGCAGCAACAAGAAGAAGCAGGAGAAGAAATCTAGAGACATCCATGGCCCCTTCTCTGTTCCGGCCACCACAAAATCCAGACAAGAGAAAAATGGTCACAGATACTCAAAAAGAACCACCCATCTTCCACCAAACCAAAGACCCAGCTGTGAAAACGCGCCTTGGTGAAGAAGGTGACGAGATTGATGGGAAAGCTCGCAGCTGGGAAGAGTGGAGAGATTGAAGCCAATAATAAGAGTAAAAGACCAAAATACCCTTGCCATCTAGTCTTGTCTTCTATTGATCTGCAGTTGTTCTACAGTTGTTCTACAACCCCAGCAATGCTTTTTTCCTAGAGTTTGGAAGCCTTGAAGTAACTCCATTTCTAGTTCCTTCATAAATTAACTTCAAATGATTGTTTTTACTCATTTAATTCTTATAATCATGTAATTTTCCTCCTCTTCCCCTTTCTATAATCCCCAATTGAGCAAATTCCTCCCCATAGTACCTGCAGACCAGAAACACCAATATCAGCAATGATACAATTTATAACATAATAACACAAAAAGCAATTAACACACACAGCACACAAGCTCACATATATGTAAAATGACCACAAAAAGATCATTAACAAAACGCACAAAGAATGAAACAAGAAAAAAAAAACAATGATGGAAACATTGACCACAGACAGAATCAATCGAACAAAATGCACAACACGGGCTTTCACCAGTTGTTTTGATTGAGACAAATTACGAATTGAGTTCCAGGATCTCATAATCAACATATTCAGAATTTGATTTTTAGTTGTTTTACACTTGCTCAGTTTTAATGAGGAGCATTTCTCCCATCATTTGTTTGTCAAAAAAAGTTCAAACAGGGATTTTTCTCAGACAGGGAGCGCCTTGGATTGAAGCGAGGGTATTTTAGGAAGAGAAAGTTTAAAAGAGAGAACCTTCGATAGAAGAAGGCATTTAAGAGAGAAAAACTTCTAAAGAGAAAAAACTTAAAAAAGGAACTTTTTAGAGAGGGAGAGTTTGAGAGAGAAAACTTGGATTGGTTGAGGCAGAGGGAACTCATGGAGAGTGAAACGTGGATAGTTTAGAGATAGAAAGCTTTAAAAGAGAAAATTTAGAGAGGGAGACTTTTAGAGAGAAAACTTGGATTGGTTGAGGGAGAGAGACTTTTTAGAGAGAGAAAGATCAAGGGAGAATTTTTTAGAGAGAGAAACGTGGATAGTTTTAGAGGGAGAGAGGTTAGAGTTTAGAGAGAGAGTGGACAAGGGAATTCCGGAGGAAATGGCAGATAACACCCCGTTGCTAAAGTACCACTTATTTACTTTTAAAGTACTACTTATTTATTCCTCCTCTTGGTAAAAATATAACTACTTAAATGAATCAAATCCAGTCAAATTGAACGGGAATATTTTTTAAATTTGACTTGATTTTTTAGAAGCATGTTTGAGATTATTTGAATACTTAATAAGCTTTGATATACTATGAATCTCTCAATTTAGTCTCACGTCTAATATTTATTGGGTTAAGATCCTCTTTATAAGTGAAAATTGACTATTAATTTTAATTTGGGTTACCAATTTTAAAGAAACGACTTAGGCCTATTACGTTATAATTTGGGTCATGCTCAACTTATATAGGATCAAAATTTTCTTTCAATGCTATATAAGTTTAATGTGACCTCAATAGTATTGAAAAACCAAGTTGTTTTGGGTCATGCTCGACTTATATAGAATCAAAATTTTCTTTCAACGTTATATAAGTTTAATGTGACCTTAATAGTATTGAAAAGCCGAGTCGAGCCGAGTATTTTTTCAAATTTGAATACATCAAACTTGAATTTCCTGCTAAACTGAGTCGAGCATTCTTAGATCAAACTTTGTTCATTGTTCAACGAGCTATTTATTTCGATCCGAATATTTTTTTCGAGCATAAAATTAACGAGCACAAGTTCGAGCTAAATTAAACTGAACTTAAAATACTTGCGATGAAGTTTGACTTGTTTACATCCCTACCCATATGCTCATGTTCACTAATAAGAGTTTTATTTTTGTACTAAAATATTTTTCCTTTCATCTCATAGTTTGGAAATTGGTATGTTTAAATAATTACATATGGGAATAAAAAATCAGAATTAATTTTTTTATGCAATAAATAGTGCATGAAAAATGGAGGGTGTTATTATTATTGATGGTTTTAATAGCATAATGGTGTAAGGCTTCAAATTTAGGAAATCAATTTGTTTCGGTTTATATGTATGAATAGGACATAAAAATTGATGTGCCCATATTGAGTCCACATCTTATCATCATGAGTTTAAGAAACCTTGACCTTTGATTAGACTATTGAAGGGGAACTCACTTGGACATTGGATTTCAATCTCTCCTTTTTATTCGATAAACTAGTATTAATAAGGCCAAAAAAAATCTGAAGCCATATTTCGTCATATTTATTTAACTTTTTGTTATTTTTCTAAAACAAATGTAGTGCATCTTGCAGTGAATTATTATGGGTTTAATTTAGGATATTTCATCATATTAATGAGGCTATTATATCGACTTTTCGGTTAATTTAATAGCTTGAACATTTTTTGCTGGCATGAATTGTTTCTCCTCTATTTAAAGTAGTTGAAATTCTCATTCACTTACTGTTCGAGTTCAATTTATTATATTTTAAGTAATCTGAATTGAACTCAAAATTGTAAAAAATAAACTCGAACCGATTAAAATCATTAACAAACCAGTCACTAATTTTGAAAAACTCACTTTAACCGGCCCGAGAAACCCTAGTCATAACTGACTAAGCTTTCTACTATATTAAATCATAATCACAAAATTCATCTTCTTGAAGTTCTCCCTCAAATATCCATTCCATGATCAGACCCTATCTTCTGGGTTTTCTAGTTATATATTTTTATTCACAGTTCAACTATTGAGTGATGAAGCATTAAAATGTATGTTTATTGGAGCTGAGTATATTTCCTACATGGTGATATAAGAATGGAATATATGATACAATGCATTCAAAGGTGCTCAAGTTGCTCTTCATTTAATTGCCTTCTTATATAACAAAGGTGGAATTTTGCATAATTTTAAATATTATATCGTATCAACCAGTTATATTTAGTATACCAAGTAACTTTTTAAATTTGGTATAATTTTAGCCTTCGTACTTAATTCGTATCTAATTTTCTAATCGAGTATTTTCTTAAAATCCAGTTTTTTTTTGTTAAACACTATGATATTTTAACTGTATTTGTCTAGTAAAATATTTTATGTATAATTTTAAAATCTAATTAATGGCCATCCGTATATCCGGTGCGGTAACTAATACACTATTTAAAATTTTGAATGAAACCGATCATTAATATCTTGTATGCCATATTGCAAAAGAGCCAGTATTTTTTTTATCCATAACAGGGGTCAAACTAATTATATATGCAGATAATTAATGAAGATAAATGACAAATTATAAGCCATGATTATCTGTATAATATAATGCTAATGACCAATTCTTGATTATATCTTAAGATTCTTCAATACCAATATATTATTGAACTCTATCATTTGGTTGGTGGGAAATATTTAGCCTAAAAACATGGTACTGGTGTGATAGATTAGTACACATGAAACTACAAATATGCCAGATCTGATCTTAGTCATGCCCAGCATGACATTGATGCTTTTTTTTCTGGCCTCAAGAAACAGTGTTTCTCAGCTGATAGATGAAAATGTTGTTATGCACATCACATTTTAAATAATGCTGCCAATAATTATGAAAATTAATGTTGTTTGAATATAATAATTAAAATTTTAAATTAGTTGTTTTAAAAATACAAAAATAATCATAGTCAGGTTACACATTCACATTTATTTTGATGACAAACTTTCAGCTCCCCGTTTGTTCGACCGGACTTGAGTGCAAATTGATGGGCAAAAAAGAAAAAAAAGAGTCATGGGAACTTCTAATTGTACCAAAGAAACATCAAACACAAGTCATCACAATAGAAGTATGTTTAGCTGCTTTTAATCTACTCTAGATTGTAGTTTACAGATGACCAACTTGATGAAACTCTACATGTAACCAAGACAAGATACAACAATGCATTCCCCAAGTTACAATATATATGCAGCCCCATTCAAGCAACCGGAGTACGACAGAAATCGACATTTTAAAGGTCATTTGCAGAAAACTTTTCAAGACCTAATTTTGGATGAACTGTTTGTTGTACTTACGATGCCTCCTTTCCCTGGCATAAATTACCCAGAATACCAACGACAACATGACTCCTGCCGAGACCATAACTAAGCCAATATAGATGTGCCTGCTGTACTTGCGAACGCCTGGGCAATTGTTCTGAGAAATTGAATTGAACGTGTCGCGCACGAAAGTACAATCTTCTAAATTGACGAGGAAGGGAGTGTAATGATATAACCCATAGCTCACAGTGACTGCAGAAGTCATCTGATTGTACGCGGCAGGTGTAACCCTTCCTACTGTAGTGCAAACACCTGAAGATGAAACATTACACACATAGTTTTCCCACACCTGCAAGCATTACAAATATCAATATCAGTGGGACTTCAATTATAAATAACCTTCAAAGTAGGAAAACCACCATAGATACTAACACTTCCAAGTTTCAATATATAACAACCTAAGGTGGATTGGCTGATACCTAACATTCACAATACAAAATTAAGTATGCTCTCCCAGCTCCCTGGGACAGTATGTACAGAGTAATATTAGAATATATGATATACACAAAGTACTCTCTGCCTAGTTTCATCACAAGTGAATTAAGGAGACAATACGTGAAGTTAAAGAAGAAAAAAACAGTTAGAGGTCATTTGCAGATACATAATGAAATGGTATTTAAGTATAAACAGGTATATGTGCATCCTTGGATCAACAATTTGTCGTAAGATACTGATGATCATAGCAAGGTTAATATACTTTAAGTCAAAGATGGAACTTAAGTAGTAGCAAGCTTGATACACATCAGTGGTTCAGAGCATTAATGATTTAAATTCAAGCTTTGCTTCCACTACAAAAAATAATCTACGAAAACTCAATGTATGTCTTGACATATCTGAAATTTTGACTTACTTGTGATGCATTGTCAAAGGTAACTTCACCAATTCTGCAATCTCGATCAGTCAAGTCAGAGTTGAATGGATTACATAGGACGGGCATCAATGGGCCAGATTGGTTGAAATTAAGAGGAGGTCTCACAAACGGAGGAAAGTTGCGATTCGACACATTCACAATGGCCTGATTAACAACATTCACAAGAGAGAAAGTGGTTTCCTTGCTCTGATACAAAGAAGCATTGGCAGTTGCCACATCCACGCACGGCAGAATGTCGTCCAAAGCAGTGTGTGAGGTTGGGTTATGAACCCATTCATCCAAAGAAACACATGTGTCTCCAGAAACACTAGCATAAAGAAGGAAGTAGGTTTACTATGATACCTTAACAACAACATCAACACCAGATACTTGATCAAAGCACTTCAATAATTGGCAAACGGTAGTGACATCTAGAAAGAATGAAACAGCAGGGAAAAACAAATCTTGCACAAGATAAAAACAGATATTCCGCGCAAAAAAGTCTTAACCAAAAGTAAAACACTTCATGATGGTAAAGAGTTAAACATTAAATCAATGCATAAGGCCCTCAAGGAGAGGGGAATGCATTATTTTTTGTAATTTACAAAAAGTGGACCACAGAACTAGAAACAAAGACAGATTGTCAATCAATTGACAGCAAACGTTATATAGCTTTCTTAATTATCTCCATTTAAATGTGTCAGAATCATCTTTGATAACATAACAAACAAAAAACCTCTAAAAAATAAAAAATGTAGTGATATTACTAAATTCATGGTTAATGTACGAATAAAAGATTCCTTAAAAATCACTTGTTTCACTAATCAACGAGGTAGCCTTTTAAAGAACTCAAGAGTAAAGGACTTACTTGTGGAGAATAAGGAAAACACCGCAGAGTATAAATGTACCAGTGACAAGAATCCAGCCAATTACTACCAAACTGCCAATTTAATTAAGCATATAATTACAAAACAATGTTATCAAAAAGTCGATAATCTTAAGCAAATAAACTAGAAAGTCTCTCAGAAATATGCATACATGTAGACAAGAAATTGCAAACCCAGAAGTGATAACACTGCATAAGAACCAAAATGTCACTACTACAATTAGAACATATACGATTTCAAGTCATATATATACAACTGCAATTTTAGTAGTTAGACTCTTACAGAATCCAAGAAACGTCAAAAGCAGCATGACCGCAGCAACAATGATCAGAGCCAATCTCCTGATGGAGCCAAGAGTAGACAAATGAGAAAAAATAACTAATTAACATCATTGGCCTTCTATTTAGGTCAAATAACCAAAAAGAAAAAAGCAAAAGACAGTAAACTTTACACAGCATCTAAGAGATCATGTATCTTATCAGAATTGTCATCAACTCGACGTGTAAGATCATTAGTAGATGTGTTGATCCTTGTTTGAATCTCGTCAATGCGAGCTTGATCTGATGCTGACATGAAAAACTGGTCTACACCAGAACGCTTGGCAATCGATAAGATGCTAGAAAAGTTTCGAAGATTTTCAGCAGTGGTGTTTGCTTGGTGCACAGCATAATCCAAGGTACCAGTCCAGCTTTTATAGGCTTTTGCCTGAGCATGGTATAAGAGGGCGCAACCAATTCTGAAATGCAAAATATGAACTGCCATCAGTCTTTTTACTAACTTTCCAATGAGAAGTTTTTCATTGAAGATTAAAAAAAAATATCAACAATGCAATCGGCTGCACATTGTCTACAAAAAATCTCATTGGTACAAGTTAAAGATAGAGACCCTGGCCTGATTCATAGTGGAAACAAACATCACCTTAGCACTTAGCGGCACAGATTAACAAACAGCAACTCAACCACCAAGTTGCTGAAGATCATACAAGTAGTGATGGAAGAACTTTAGAAAAATGAACCAAAGAAAACATTAATAGGCGAATAAGATTAATCTGCAAAATATATATCTATAATATTAATTCAGATGTAAAAAATTTTCTTGGGTTCTCTAGAATTTATGACTTATCAGTTATGAATAATGAAGCACAAGCAAACATAATTCAACTTGAACTAATGCAAACAAGCATCGCCCTAAAACCAGCATAAAATTAGTATTGAAGAAAATTGTCACAGTAGGTCATCAACAAGGCGTGAGTTCGCTCACATTGCAGCACACGTGAAAATCACAAGTAGAATGACCGATAATGCATAAGCTGTTCGAGAATAAGAGTAATTTGGGCGGCGGCAGCAGCAAACATAGCAACAGATACACATTAAGATCAAGCCAAAGCCCACAAACCACAACGCGCTGATAACGAACAAAGGAGCTGCAGTATATCCAACAGACTGCAACAGGAAACATTCGGTAAGAATTTACACATAAACAAACTGGAAAGATAGCAAGATCTACCAAAAAAGCATAAGACAGATAAAAGCAAGAGAGAGCAGAAAAAAAAACGTACAGCCCAGTAGTGGTCGTTGCTGATATTCCATCCACCATCATAACGTTTAAAATTATCTAAGGGATCCCTTCGATGGGTGCGTTCAGCAGCTAATATGAAGGACGAATTCGGTAGAGCAGGGTCCACAGCAGGTGCCACAGCTTCTGCTGTAGATCTCCTCCGTAAGAACATTTCATTTACAATATTCCCTGCATTGCCCAATATTCAAAAGCAGATAGATCTCAACAACTTACCAATATAAGTGTCTGCATTTTTCTCCTAACATTCACAACATTTACAGCACAGAAAAAGCAGTCAACACTTGAGCATTGCAACCAGATTACAACCACAAGCCAAAAAATAGAGTGAAGAGCAGCTAAGTGCTAACAAAACAATAAGCAGGCATAAATAAATGGCATGGTTTGTTGGGGAATCAACAAGGAATGAGTTCCACCAAATAACCTTCCCGTCTTACAACAGAGAGAGTGAAAAAAACCTGGCACGTCCGAACGCCCAGAAGCACAGGCGCATAGGCTGCACAAAAGAGGAGCAACAAGAAGAAGAAGGAGAAGACATCTAGAGACACCCATGGCCCCTTCTCTGTTCCGGCCACTACAAAGTCCAGACAAGAGAAAAATGGTCACAGATACTCAAAAAGAACCACCAATTTTTTTCTTAGATATCAACGCAGAGACAAGGCCATCTTCCACCAAACTAAAGACCCAGCTGCGAAAACGCCGCTTGGTGAAGAAGGTGACGAGTTTGTCAGGAAAAGGTGAGATCTTTGACAGTGTCCAAAGGCCGGGGAAAGCTCGGAGCTGGGAAGAGTGGAGAGATTGAAGGCTAATAGCAAGAAGAAAAAGATCCTGTCTGACGCTGAATATTGAGACACGTGTTTCCGTAATGACGAAAATACCCTTGGGAACGACCGCTTGTTCTTCCAAAAAAATTGCATTATAATATCAATATCCTTTTTCTAGTTTTTTTTAAAAAAGATAACTTTTTTTGGCTCCAAAATTAAAACATCTTACAAAATTATTTAGATTGTACTAATCTTTTCAAATTGAAATCATGTAAAATAATATTCAATAGACATCACTAGAGAAAAAGGTGTTTAGAATAACAATGTAAATTTACAACTTCAGAGGGAAAATGTTACCTTTTTTTCTACCAAAGTTGAAGACTTCATTCATGAGCAAGCTAGCAACCAAAATAGAGAAGTGGAGATAAAAAAATAAAAAACAAAATAAGGAATCCTGGATTTAGAAGAACTTGACTTGGTTTTTGACAAAAATGCTTGTTTATGTATAGGTTGTTATGGAGGGTACTTTAAATAGTTTACAATATATTGTTTGTGGGTCCTTCTTTTTAAGCACTAAAAGCATTTAAATATCAAGGATATATCAAGGTGTGTTCAAATCTCAAACTAAGGGATAATTCAAAATGGCAGTTAAAAACATAATTAGTTAAAAGAGTTTTGACTTATCCAAAAAAAAAGAGAGAGTTGAACTTGAGCATAATAGTGAGATGTTAGCTTTTGGTTAAAGTTTAGAGCATTGGTAGTTGCCAAATGGATCAAAGGATAATTTAATTATACAAGTTTGAACTTGGATAATATCAAATTAAGCTATTCAACATATTTGGTCATTTGGGTACTGTCATTCTATAAGTATAGTCATTAGTAGAGTAATTAGATGATTGACAACTAATGCCTAATCATGGAGAGTTTGATTTCTTATGAATAGAATAATAAGATTTGAAGAGGCTTTTCACAAGGAATATCCAACAGACAAGTGACAAGCTTTGTGGGTGTGGTGGTTGGGAAATGATGTATGTGTCCAAGAGGAAATTAATTAATTAGCATCTTTTAACATCTAATCAAATTTGGTCCCTCATTGCAGGTATTAGGCCCTCATCAATCACTTCTATTTTTTTTCTTTATCACATTGCCATGAGCATAGCTCACCGGTCCTACCTAGTATTGCCACAAACCCTCTTCAAATTTAGTAGAGTTTAAGCCTCTATACCAATATAATTCATATCTAAATTTTTAAATTTTTAATTTTCAAAATTTTCATTTTTTGTTGAAAATTACGGTATTTTAATTAATATATAATTAAATATTGATGCTACAAATGACAAATATATCTTCGGTTTCTAAAAGTATTTTATTTATAATTTTAGAATTTATACGACATTGAAATTTATGAATATTAGGACCATAAATCTTTTAAGTAATATATTGCATTAGCCATGTACTCCCTTCAAATCCACCTTTGTACCATTTCCATTCGCGACTGATTATCTAATAAGAAATCTTCTTAAAAACAAATTAAAAACATTTTTAACAGGTATTTAATTAAACATTAATCACAAAAAAATATTTTTAATATTTAATAAATAAAGTATTTTATTTATAATTTTAAAATCCGATTTGACCCACCAGATTGAACTAAATATACCTAATACAAGTCATAAATCCAATTTAGTAACCAATATTATATTTAGAACTTTGGACTATCTATTATTATCAAAGGTATAAGTCTTCCTAAAATCAGGTGCTTCAAAACTTTGCTTTAACTGTGCCAAGTTAAGACAATCCATATGTATGAAATTATGATCTCCAAGCTTGTGAGATATTTCACACTTCTGTGGTATGTCACAGTCATATATTATCCACTCTAGCTGCTGTGTGGCTGCTGGGAGATCCATTCAAAGCTTCTAAACTTGTCCCCATTGAAAACCCACCTGGGAAAAGATCTTATCAACACATGAATAATTGGAATTGATACATCTAAAATCCAATTGATGTGTATAAATGATGTATTCATTTTTTCATGATATATACACCTCTCAAAGGCTGACAAAATGGGCATTGATATTCTTGGACAGTTGCTTGTATTTGCCCATAGTTCATTTTTTTGCTCTTAGTCGCTCATTTGTTGGGCTCATAAGAGGCCCAAATACCACAAATGGGCCTTTTAAGACTTTTTGGCAATTCACTTTTTCCGAAGTTAATTTTTTCTGTGATTTTATAATATATTTTAAATTTATTAAATCTTAGAGAAAACTTAATTTTTTTTGCAGTGTTTTAACCTTCTTGACTGCAAAGTATATAACAGCCCATGTCAAGTGGCTTAATTGATTTACAAGCAGATGTGTAATTAAAACTAAACCAGCTCGCCTGTAAAATGTGTGCTAATCGATTTAGTTTGAACTTGTACTTATTATTTTAGAGCTCAAAACAAACAATTAGTTTCAAATTGATAGTTCGATGAAAAAGAGTGTGAGCACATAATTGTTCTGTTCGGCTATGTTCGAATTTTAATTTTGATGCATCAAAACTCGATAAAATATTTAGGGTCATTTAAATCTTCTATTAAATATTGTACTTATATATATTGATAAATGGTTTTAAAAAAATGCTACTTTTATCCATCGATTGAAAAAATTTAACAAAGAGTAGGCCTTGAATTTGGTGGAATACTCAAAGGGCTCAATTCGACTCCAATTAAATGTAAACTAAGCTTGAATTCTTAAAAGTTAAAACAGGTTTTCAAGCAAATTAATCTCGACTTGTGAAAAGAAAAAGTAAATAAAAAGCAAGCATATTGCCAAACTTCGTCAATATTGTACAAGTCTTATAAATTTAATAAAGAATTATTAGTAAATATCAATTAAGTTAATTTAAATTTAAATTTAATTAAGATTAGAATAAATTAATTACCAATAAACTTAAAGCTAAAAAAATAAATAAAAAAATTTAATTTAATATTAAATAAATTAGAATTCCACTTAATTGGTTAACAACTCTTAATTATAATTAATAATAAAAAAAAGTGGACGGATATGCATTTCTTAGCATGGAAGGGTATGCATGGAGAAGTGGACGTCGGCCATGGGCGATGGGTACGAAGCCAACCTACTCGTCAAACTCTCATCTTTTCAACCTCTATATAGTATAGCAGCTACCGTTCTTCTTCTTCTTCTTCTTCTTCTTCTTCTTCTTCCACTCTTCTACACGCGTTCAATATCCATTGATTGTTATGAATCAACCCAACAGATCAAATAATATCATATTCTAATCATATTTGATCATCTCTTTCTAATTATCCTCTGTCTAGCAGGAGTCGTCCTTTCACTTGTATCTGCCATGTCCATGACAAGGATGGGGAGCAGCGGCAAAAACATCCAGGCCAAGCTGGTGGGTATGTTCTTCCCTATTGTAATTGTTCTGTTTTCTTTTCCGGGTCATATTTAAATTGTGTATTTGTTCTTCATTTATGGGTCATATATGATCTTTATTTATTTTTTGCTCTTGTTTTATGGATTATACATGAATTTTTTGTTCCTCTTTCATGGGGCATTCATGATATTTTTTGTTTTTATTTTATGGAACATATGCATAGTATGCATAGCAGATCATATAAGAACTGGCTCGTTTGAGGCAAAAAAACTGGAGGGGATTGTAAATTTTTTATGCTGATTTTGTGAAGTTTAGCTTGCTAAACAACTCCCATACAAGTTGATCAAGCTGTTGGGAGATTGACATGATACATTTTTATTTCACTCTTCTCAATACATGATTGGAATGTTTAGAGTTTGCAAATTCTAATTTGTCATGAATGAGAAAAAAGTTTAAAGTTTGCAAGAAGTGAAAAATGGTAAAAGGAAAATAAGTGCAGGGCAAACAGCATCATAGATCCATACCATCTATTAGAAACCCATACATGTAAATTTTGAACAAGTGACACAAAGTTTAAAGAAAGTTTTCTTTATTTCTTCCTGTCATGTCTGTTTGGAACAATGACATTTATACCTCATATGTTGAAGTTCTTAAAAAACAAGATTAAACATATAAATTAATGATGCCACCTCTTCTCAGGTACTTCTTGGAGACATGGGCACTGGGAAAACTAGCATAGCTCTCAGGTTTGTCAAAGGGCAGTTCTTTGATTACCAGGTACTACTTATCCTTCATTGCAGTTTTTAAGTTTTATATGAGGTATTTGTTCAATGCAATCGTTTTAATAACTGAATTGTATATATATGTGAATTTGATGATTCAGGAATCAACAATTGGGGCTGCATTTTTCTCCCAAACAATATCACTTATAGAAGGTACAGTGAAATTTGATATATGGGACACGGCAGGGCAAGAACGTTATCACAGCTTGGCTCCCATGTATTACCGAGGGGCTGCTGCAGCTGTCATTGTTTATGATATCACAAACATGGTAAGTTATGAACAAATTTGCTGATTTTAACAATTTGTAGAGAATATTGGAGAGTTGTGCCAATTTAAAGATCTCATGTTTCTTAACAGTTCTATGATTCAAGCAAATGTTTAGATGATTCTGGAACAAATTAGGGCTTATTGTCAGCCTTTTTAGTAGTTTTGTGTAGTTTTCGTTGGGGAATGATTTATAATTCTGTATTTTTAATTTTTATTGAGATCAAAGAGAGGTTTTCGTTGGAGATACATTAGCATGTTATTGATGAAAACGCTATTAATGTATTTTTTTCTTTTCTATTTCATCCTTCTATTTTTGTTGTTTTAGTTGTAAAGCTAATTAGTCAATGATATGAAATGAAACCCCTCCGACCCGAGTTTAGCTGGGATAAGGTGTCGATGATGGTGATTAAAATGGGTTTTCTTCCCGTTTTCATGAGTATTAAACCTACATCAACAACACTATTTTAAAAGTTTTTTTCTTGTGAAATATCAATATCTAAGATTCTTGCCGACTGTGGAAGACATGATGCGAAAGTTCTCTTGATTCTTGGTTGTTTCAAAACATTTTAATTCTTTGCTTGCTATCATTAGTTACTTTCTTCAAATGCAGGATACATTCCACCGTGCTAAAAAATGGGTACAGGAACTCCAAAGGCAAGGTGGAATACTAAACCATGAACATCTTGTTTCCATCAATGGTGTAACAAGGGATGCACAAAATTGGTTTTTTTTTCCGAAAGATATATGCTGAGATCTTTTGAGTTCAAAACAGTCATTTAGGTTTTCATTGATTGGAGATAATTTTATTTGTTCACAAACAAGCATTAACATCAATGATACAAGAATGATAATCATAAATGAAGCTGTGAAGGTTCTGTTTTGAAGTCTTTAGTATTTCCTCTGCTACTTGTCTGAGCAAGTGTTCTTGGAAATTTACTTCTATCTGAGTCCAAGATTGAGCTTGTAGTAGTTGAACTTCTAATTCACTAGAACTGGACACTTGACAGATCTTTGAAGAACTGTGCAAGAAATCTAGACTATAGAAAAATAAGTTCATCAAATACTGTAGATTGTTAAATAGGGATTGAAGTCCTCAAGATTTTTATAATTTATAAACCCAATTGCTTTTCTGTTTCAATTTCTTTAAACCTGTACTAATTGTACTCTGGTCAGAACTTTTTGCCTTACAGACTGCGTTCACAAATGTCTGTTATAGATATTGGCCATTGCAGAGTCTTATAACTTGCTGAATATTATCTTTACCAGCCAATATTTAGTTAGCTAGATTAACCGATCTTTTGGTATAAAATAATTGCAGGTAATCCTAGCTTGGTTATGATGTTGGTGGCCAACAAAGCTGATTTGGAAGCAAAAAGAAAAGTTGATCCAAAGGTTAGCTAGAGTATAATGGGGTCTTTAGTGTGCTATATCTTTGCATGTCTTCAAGTAATTCTATGTCAAAATCAGTATGAATTTGACATGAAAGAGTTGAAACAGAAAACAAAATAAAACAAAAGGAAATTGATGTTCAATGAGCATTGAAACAATTTCAGAAAAGTTCCATTGGTAATATGTGATCTTTCTTTTTGTCAATATCTTGTGTTGCTTGAACACTGTGAAACTACAGGAAGGGGAGCAGTATGCTCAAGAGAATGGACTATTCTTCATGGAAACATCTGCCAAGACAGCACAAAATGTTAATGAGCTTTTCTATGATATAGGTACATACTTATCAGATTATTTGTTGTCATTTTGATGGTAAATGTTGAAAGTTCACATTTTTTGTCAACAACACTTCGCTTGCAGCAAAACACTTAACGAAAGCTTCTCAATCGCATCCAAAAGGCATTAAGCTACACAATGAATCACAAGCAGGAAGTAGAAGCCTGTTTTGTTGTTCTGTATAATTCTGTCTATTCAACTCAATGCTGTAACATGTACTCAACCACATACTCTGGATCATCACTTGCTGATATATATCAGTATGATCTTCTTGTAACATATTGTAAGAATCATCAATTGTCTTAAACAATTGTCTTATGAGGAAGCTTAGTGTAAATTTCTTCCAATCACTTTCTTATTCACCTAAATTTTAAGACCAACAAAGAGATCCTCATTACAAATCTTGAACCAGTTTGAAGCGATCCAATTTCGATTTTAGCAACATTGATAAAACCAGTTTGCTCGAAATATGTCAGTTTAGCTGTGTTTTTTCATCTTTTATTCTGAAAACCAACTTGATAAAATCTGGTTTTGTGTAAAAAAAAAACATAAACACAGTAATCTGTATATCACCTCATTGAATAATTCCCCTCTGAGCTCAATTTTGTAAGCAGCATTCATATTTATGCAATCATTAATCCTCTCCACAATCCAATCTTCTTGCCTTGCCACAATAAAATCCATTTGTTTGTTTTTTTTCTTCAACATTATTCTTTAACCGAAAGCTTGTTAGAACATGGATCCTAAGATGAAATTTCAAATGATAAAGTTTTGACAGCCGGATGCCCTTCCTCACCAACCTTCCTCTGATATTATTCAGACTTGGTGCCAACAATGCTCGAATATTGACAAAGTATAATTTGTTTGTTGTTTTCATCACGATTGTATAATATTAACATGAAAAACACATTAATTCCAATTATTCATATTCCTAATAAAAGTAGTTCTTCGTTAATATCCCCCACCACTAATAGGGGGGAAAGAAATATGCACCAGATTTGTCAAGAGCCCTTTCCAGCTCCTCATTGAATCTAAACGGGTACAAAACATGTGATTAATTCTAAGGGGGTGAAGGGGTGCCTTCACGTAGTTAATTTTAAGGATTGTTTCTAAAGAGTACAACTCTTCTAAAGAGCACATATTTTTTCAAAAAGGTATTGCACATTTTCTAAAGAATATACACTATTTCTAAATGATATGCATCCTTCTTAAGGCAACATCCGGTGCCTGCATGGGGTTGCCCTGTGCATGAAAAATACGAGCCCTTCTTTTACATCCAAGTGACATTCGCAGTTTTACCATAAGCAAGTAGTTGTTTTAGAAACCCCAAACAATTATTATTTGATTATCAAACATCCACACCATAAAAAAAATAGTTATTCCAAGCCAAAGAATGATATTTTCTCGCAGGCAGCAACACTTCCTCTTAAGGGGGGTGCACCGTTATTAGATTTTTTTTTATATTTATTTATTGATGATTTTTTTTCTTCTAAAGTTGCAATATGAATTACAAAACATGGCTTTAACTTGTGATGTTACCCTTTTTACAAAAATAGTTTTTAATTTTATTTTATTTATAAGTTATAGATGTAAAAAGATGATAAGCGCCTACGGATGATAAACTTCAATGGGTCATAGTTTATACGAAGAGTTTTATATATACAAGTAAGCTATGATCTGTGCTATATGAATTTGGAATAAAAAAAAAACTTGAGAAAAAAATTATACAAATAGTTGGAAGAAATGCAATGAATAATTGTCCATTAGAAATTAATGAATCAATTATGATATTTAATTTTTTACATTGGGAACTTTTTGATTAATGATTTTCCCATTAACCTTGACATGCTTTTTTTTACATGAATTGTTCTAAATTTTGATATTTCTTCCTATTTATTTTTTTCAACAAGAATCAATTAATTTATATCTATTACTTTTATAATTTAGATTGATGCTTTCATAATATTTTAGGTTTATAGTTTAATTAGCTTTACATAATAAATGCATATTAAAAATTGTTAACTTGGCTATTTATATGTTTAATAATTATAATATTACTTTATTTGTAAAGACAAAACCCACGCATTGCATGGGGTTTATAACTAGTTCTCAATAAAAACTCTCCTTATTAATCTTAAACTTTTTTTCTAATAGTAACTATTATTAAATCTTTGTGTGTTAGTGTATATATATATATATATATATA
>JAVDBV010000305.1:0-24124 GCA_032619315.1 Piper longum
ATAAAATATTGAGTTCCATTGAAATATACTTTAACGACCACAAAAATGTACAAAATATATGATACTAAAAAAAAAACCCAGTTATTGTGCACTTAACAAGCCAGACATTCTCTAATTTGCTTCATTCCAAACAACAGCCACACAGAATGATGTAGAACGGTGAGGCAAGAAAATATCTACACCAACCATCGCGCACAAAAGCAAAACAAGTATTAGCGAAAACCCGATGAGGTACCTAGTGCACTGTTGAACATGTGGGGAGCTACTGCACAAGCGTATCGGACGTTCTTCTACAATCCTTCCTGAATATATACGAATCCAATATACTTCAAACGTCTTCAAGCCGACCAGCTACCAAACCTGCGCAGGCATCTGAAATGCCACCATCTTTGAGCCAAGCAACAATGAAACCTGAAACTGTCACAGGGAAAAAGAAATTCACCAAGACAACCAGTTCTTTGCTTGTTTTGCTGGAAATTTACCACTTGACGCAATGTATCCTTCAGGCATCGGGGGTGACAACTGACTCTCATCGTGTCATCCTCCAAGCGATTGATACAGGGGGAACGAGAACAATGCCACCCGCAAACATGTCACTGTGCATGGCCAGGTGAGCTTGGAGGGAGGTGGGTCCCACCGGGCCCGCTTACACTGGGCCTTAGAACAACGACGGACGTAGCGTGAAAGGGCCTCCATACAAGAAGGATTATTTGACGGCCAAAACGGAGGCCGTTCCTCCCAAAACAGGGGCTTTCTTCTACTACGGGGACCCGTTAATTAGCAAGAAAATGATAGCCCCTACGCGCCAAAG
The DNA here is from genome assembly GCA_032619315.1 of Piper longum. NCBI lineage: Eukaryota > Viridiplantae > Streptophyta > Magnoliopsida > Piperales > Piperaceae > Piper > Piper longum. Next base: position 812 of record JAVDBV010000305.1, read on the forward strand.
GAAACATGTAATTAGTAGCAACTTGCACCATCGATTGCAAAAACATATTAAGAGCCTCGTGTATATAAAACAAGGTTATTACCCCATAGACACTTATAATTTTTTTTAAAAAATTTATATATTGATAATATTTAAAATTAAATTAATAAATAATTAATCATAAATTAAATTTATAATATTGATTTAACATAATTATCCTAAGCATTGGCATCATGTCAATATATTCATGCTTATCAAATGTTATGATTATTAAAATTTTATAATATCATGTTTATCAAATTTTTATAATTTTGTATAATTGTCTCATAATTATATTTATTAATTATTAGTAGATAATTATAGAAGATAGAAGAAGATGATTAATAAAAATAGAGATATACATATGCAATGTTTTGAGTTTATCCTTATTAAAAAAAACTATTATTAATAAACGATTAATTTTGGTCTTAGATGAGAGAAGATGATTAATAGAAATGGAGATTTATATATGCAATATTTCAAGTTTATCCTTATTAAGAAATTTTTATTATTAATAAGCTATTAGTTACGGGCTAAAATTAACCACACACGAGAAAAAACCGAAAGAGAAAAAAAAATCAGTTATAATTTATAGTAGATAATAAAATAATAATAGATAAGCAGTAGATATGAACAAATTCACATGCTTGCTTTTGCTATAGTCAATTGAATGATCTCCCCCATCGCCTGATTAGGCCTCTAGACAAAGGAGAGGCCTATCAGAAATTAGAAGGGACCAAGTTCTGTCAATAAAATGTATTTAAGTTTCAATGGAAATAACAAGTATATTTAGGTTTTAGGAGGGGCTAAACCTGTTCCTCTCCAAAATAGAACTGGGAAGCAAGGGGCCAAATGTAAATTTCACCCGGATTTCTTCTCTACATATTCTGGCACGGGCTCAGGTTATTATTAAGAGTGGGTTTTATATGAAATGAGTTGATTTTTTCTTTACAAAGAACTTACGCGATTGGGTATCATTTGAAGTTGGAAGTTTGAAACCTTTAACGGATTGAGTCATCTAATCGCAAGTTTTAATATTAACAACAATTAGACATCAACATTTTTCAATCGCTGCTTAATTGGCAACAACAAGCGGACGTTTGGACTTGAACCTAAATGGATATAACAGTTTGAAATTTAATATGGAATAATAAAGGCTCGGCCAGGACGATCAAACATTTTGACCACAAAAGGCTTGGATCTAATTATTTGGCAAAAACATTGCCAAAGAGCAGCTACTGATTCTGCATTTTACTCCCTTAACCAACTGGACATCTGGACAGCTACTTGGTAGTCATGCGAGTAACTACCAACTATATATATATCCTTAAATGCATTTTCGTCCAAAGGCATCTAATAAAACAGAACATTCTTACCAGATATAGATTTAGCGCCTGCCACGAGTAGGACCTGATCTGGGTCCAGGAAAGCGAGCAAACTGCAGCCTCAAATAGTGAGAATCAGGGTCCTGGTCGTCCATTCTATAACCTGTGCAAAAAAAAAAAATCAGAAAAAAAAATCTTAAGCTGTCATCTGTACACAAATGTACACAAATCTTAAGCTATCAGAAACCAACGGTCTATATGAAGAAAGGTTCTCGAATGGACCAAACGACTCTCACATGTATATAAACCAGTTAAGGGGCAATAAATTCAGGAATAAATAACTTAGGAAAGGCTATGAAAAATTATGTAATCTGAGCTCTTATTAGTCATCATAAGTACAATCTTACTGGCTATTTATTTTGATTTCCTAGTATTCCTAGTTTTAGTGTAGTAATATCATGGTCGACAAATCTCTTTAAGCCTATAAATGCGTTGCATATCGTGCAAAGAATAATCATTGAACACGAACGGATGCAGACCTCATCATTCCCCCCACCCACAATCCTCTATGTGAAAGAGAGGAATCCTCCAGGTCACCCTTGTCCTAACCTTCTCCCGATAAGAGCAATTAATACACTACCTTATTTTTTCTCACAGATCTTCTATTATTTTTATTAAAAGACAAATGCCAGTTTTGATTAAACAAAATGGACGGAGTTGGCACATTCCAGTAAAACGGTTCCAACACATCGGCAAAATCATGATATCAGTCAAAAGATTTGAACAGGCATTTACCTTGCAAAGTATTCAAAGCAGTTGCAGCACACGCAGCATTTGTGAAGTCAACAAAGCAGAGTAATAAAGGATCACCCCCACGCTGCAAATAACCAAAGATTTTTTATTTATAAACAATAACCAGACAAAATTTTAATGGACAGACTATAGTCTAAAGCAAGACAGGATGACATTTGAGCTCCTTACATGCTTTGACTCTTTATTCACTAGTCTGACTTCTCTGTACCCCACAAAAGGGCGAAATATGTCTGATCATTTGATTAAGGGAATGAAATGGGTGGATAAAGAGTACTTCAAATGAATTATTTAGGTTACTCTTATTTTGAAAGGATACGAGAAACCTCCCTACAGCTGCTATCCTGGGGAAGTCCCTCAACATATAAGGTGTTTGACGCATCCGGAGGGAGAGGAGGCATCTCACGATCTGCCTTTACCATAGGGTCTAGCGGAAATGAACTGCCAAAATTCATATTTCCACTGTTTGATAAAGTACTAGGTGGCAGAGGCTCAAGACCTCCTCTGCCAACTCTATCACCACTAGAAAATCCTTGCATTCCTCCAGCATTTATATCCAATCCAGATCCAAAGTTATTAGCCTCCCTAGCCCCAAATGAAGAAACTCCTAGCATTCCTCCAGCATTTCTATCCAATCCGGGTCCAAAGTTATTAGTCTCCCTAGCTCCAAATGAAGAAACTTGCTGCAAATCACAGAGGCATCACAGCAATCATGATATGCATATCTTTAACAAAATTACTAAAGAGAAGATTGCAAGAGTCAATACCCCACTCTGGAGATAGCGATCATATGATGCATCAATTGACTTTGTGTCTTTTACTGCCTGGGGGCCGATGCTGACAAAATTGTTTCTATGCAAATAGTTCCTCATTTCATGGCCCACAAGTTCTTGTGGAATATCTGCAGTACTCATAAAAAATGAATTACATTATATTCATTCATTCATTGTTATAAACAGGACGATGCCTTAACGCATAAGGCCAATGCAGCAGGTAATGCTAGAACAAGCTCGAATCAAAATTGAAAGGGAGGAAAAGCTAGCAAACAAATAATCCATCTAAATACAACAACATTAAATCTTTGCCATATAATCCGCACATCAGATGACAAAAACATTGGATATTACAATAAAAAAATCTTTAAATTCCACAATTACGGAAACAATTAAGTAAAAGCGCCCCTCGCATTGCTCCCATTTAAATATATCATAGAATCTAAAAACAAGTTTAAAATTTCAACTACAATCACTTATTATCACTTTATACTATACTTATGATAAAAATCATAGTCGACCGTATCTCCCCATCAACACCACACAAAACCAAAACTAAGATTCAAGCTCAAATACCATACATCTAAATCGGGAACAAATACTGCTATTTCGCAAACGATTGCCGCTATACTCAACCATAACTTGCAAATGACGAGACAAGGAGAAGCGAAGTGGAATTATTATTTAGAGAAATACACACCGAAGTCAGCGCGAGCGCGCTTGGCAGGGGGCATGGAGACCGGGTGGTGAGCATGCGGCTGCATACTCCAGTGGCCGTCCGCCATGGCCGAATTCGAGGCAGCTCCTCGGGTCTGTGCGAGATCAATCAAACCCTAGTTGTTGACTTGCTGTTATGAGCGCCAAACGCCACTAGCAAACTTCGACGAGCTTCCCACAAGATATTTAGTTGGACTATTAGTTTAAATATATTTAATAATATAATATTAAATTAATTATATAATTAAATTTTTAAATACCTTAAATTAAAGAGAGATCAACCAATTAAGTGAATGCTACAAGGTATTCGGATCCATTTATGCCCACGTATTACTATTACTTATAAATATTATTAATAAAACCTATAAATTTCACATGGTTATTTGCAAAAATGGAAAGTAATAAAATTATGCATAACTTCGATTGTTATTTCTAAAATATATCAAAAACTTCCCTACAAATTAACAATAATTTAATAATAATTATTATATTCATGAAACATAAACAATATAACAAATTTGTGAAAAAAATGTGTGGCTAAAATTCGTACTGTACTATTTCAAAGTTCAAATAAATATTTAAAATTGATAATATATTACACTATAATACATAGAACAAATTTATTCAATAACTTAAAATTTGAACTTGATGTATATGAATGTGAAGTTAATTAGTTTATATTCTCTATAAAATACTTTATATAACATTACAGTCATATATATATAAAATTTAAGAAACACTAGTTTTATTGATAGACCGAAAATCTTTAACGAGGATCTTATTCTCACCTAATGATATTTTTTAGTGATAAAATTAATATTTTTGAGATAATTGATATTTTTTAGTAATGACAATTGTTATTTTATGATTTTTTTGTAATAATTATTAAAAAATATAATAAAATTTTTATTTCTTTTAATGGAAATAATTAATATAAATTTATCATTTGCATCTCTTAAAAACGTCATCAGTCCTAGACCCGTTTTAAAAGAGTAACGAGCATTACCCGAAGTTAGGTTCGCGGGTCGTCGACTTCCCGATATGGCTCCCGCAAGAAGGGGCAAAGCTAAGGCCGCCGACGGCGACGGTGTCGCCGGCGGACTGCCGAATTGTATCCGGATGGTGTCTCCGGCATCGGTGGCTATCACTGTCCATGCCAAGCCGGGCTCCAAGGTCGCCTCTATCACAGGTTCGCTTTCGGCCTTATATTAGGTTATTGCCGATGCAATTTGATGGTTAGTTGCTATTTACTTGTTGCCGGCATTTGGTGGTGTAGATTTGGGGGACGAGGCGGTGGGTGTTCATATCGACGCGCCGGCGAGGGACGGGGAGGCAAACGCTGCTCTCCTCGACTACATCAGCTCTGTCAGTATTCGCCTCTTGCCATCTTTTCATTTTGTTTTGCGCGAAGTGTATGAAAATGCTGTGTTGATGTAGTGGAATAGTGGATTTGTTCTTTTTAAGTTCGAATTTTGGTACTAGATGTGTTCTTGTGACTTTGAATAGGTTGTTTAGTGCCTGTGACAATGGTGTGAGACATTGTTCTGTGTAATGGAATCTTTACAGCCTGTTAGTGATGCTAAGCTATTGAGCTAAGTGTGTTCCGTATTACATGTTCTGAACTGTTATTTTGAGAATTTAAGTTAGAACGTAGTCATTTTTCTTTTTAAGGTCGAATGATGAATGGAGTATAGTTTTCTTGTAAGGAAAATACATATAAATGTGGCCCTTGGCAGCTTGTAATGTGGCAAAATTCGTTGGTATGTGCCAATTTTTAACTGTTAATGAAGAATTCATCTAGGTTGGAATGGCTCGTGCATTATGCCTCATTTTTCAAGCTATATATATAGGAAGTAGAGTTGGGTAGGCATGCAATCACCTTGTAATTTAGCGTGTGTGTGATGATGTAAGAATAATTTGTTTCCATGCTAGTATCTAATGGTTTTCACTCAAAAAAGTGGTTCTTTGTAGATATTTGTTCATAAGCTCTGTGCCAGTGGTTTTAAACATTCGACAACGTGAGTTATTCTCAATAAATATAGCATCCATTCTATGGATTATCTTCATCGACATTCTATTTTGCAGAATCATTTTCAATAAAAATTTTGGTGGTGGTACCTCACTTTGTTTCCTTGCAACTTACTTTGATTACTGAAGTCTGCCTGATCAAGTTGATTTCTGTTTGTGGTTTTTCATTTGATGAAATATTTCATTGTCAGGTGCATAACTTGGATTAAGAAGGTAACAATAAAAATATGTTTGGAGACTGCGATGGACAAACAGCTACTTAACTGCACTGTTGGCTATTGCTTGATATTTTTTTCATTGTCTATTGCAGGTACTTGGTGTCAAAAGAAGGCAAGTTTCCCTGGGTTCTGGTTCGAAATCAAGAGACAAAGTTGTTCTCGTGGAGGATGTGACCCTGCAAAATGTTTTTGATGCCCTTAGTAAAGCTTGCAATGGCAATTCTTAGTGGTTGGGCGGATGGAAAGCAAACAGTGAATGTGAGGTTTCCGAGACACTCTGCAAACAGTCGACTTAGCTATTACAAAATGTTCTATTTGGTTGCTGAAAATCTGATGTTTCTGTTGTACCTTCAATTATGCCACAAGACGAGCTCAATGTTTTGATGCTTTCTAAGCAGATACTGTGGTAGGCCATTTTTTATCTTTTATCAGCCACCTTTTTCTATTCATTTCTGTAAACAATTGTACATGGTTTCAAATGGATGGGATTGATGCCCATCTTACTTCTTTTGTGAATTTATTGTTGTGTTTTAATAGGCAACAAAAATCAAACGCCAGCTGTTCGGTATTGCATCTTTATCTCTCCCTGATTTATGTCATCATATACATAGACGTAACATTGGCCCATGCAAGGAAAATTATGTGTGGTTTGGTATATTCGCTTTCCACAAACTATTGATGCGATCCACAATCATGAATAAGTAGTCAGCAAAAGCAATAATAGTCCTGATTGCCCTGCTATACATCTTAATTTCCACCTGACGCCAAAGACTGTTCAATCACGTTCAAAAAGAAAAAAGACTTTGATCAAATCATCCACAGTCAAATACCAAATTTTGTATTGGAGGAACATTCCAAGCCAATGGACACCAAAGGCCATGTGTATGGTCACTGACCATGGATTTCTAGACTTTGGGTTGTTAACCAGCTTTTTCATCATAATAATTCTAAATTACGACTTTCTAAGGCGGTTTGTAGGCCATCTTGATTTCATATAAAAAATATATAATCTTTCCGATGATCATTCACACATTGTTAGAAATTTGCTTGATATGATATATGATAGCTGTTAGCAGATGTAGCTTGAACTTGATTATTGTAGGCTAAAAAGGGTACCACGTCACGTTTGGCGATGATTACCAAACATATTACGGCTATCCATCCTTCTCGTCTTCCTCCCGTCCATTCAAACCCACACTTTGAAGACTTGAAAAAATATAGAAGGGCAAATGTTTCTTCTAAGTTCTAGATAACAAATTAGGAACATTGTAGACTTTGGAATCAATGCTCCGAGGATCGGCTCGAACCGGCAGAATTCGCCGTTTGAACCAGAAAATTGTAGTTTGATGAAGCAGCCACCAAAATTATATTTAGTTTGATGTGGCGGCCTTCTAAGTGGACAGAAATAGACAGCAACGCAAATGTCAGCAGCTCATTAAAGTTAAGAAATGCTACATTAATTATGCCAAAACCTATTTTTTTTTGGGTTTGACCAAACCTTGTTTGAACCTAATTTGGGTCCATGTCGATGTGGGCCAACACAATAGTGTGCCATGAAATTGGTCCCCTTTGTCTCCAGATATAGTGAAGCCCTAAATTTGCCACAAGGACAAGCTGGTGTGGATTCACTCGGACCACCTAATGGTTCTGGGCACTGTTTAAAGCATTATGATGTAGTTGAATAGTTGAAAGCTGCTAAATTTTAGCCTGTTTTTTCATTATTTTTAGCCCTCCATCAGAAATTAAGAATATACCCAAACAGTACCCTTTCTCTTTGGTCAGGCTAAAATTGAAGCTTCGTTCTTAGTATCACTTGTGCTTATTTTTATCTTTCCGAAGCCGCACTTGTAATTGAGTTGCCCTTAAACCAACCAAATAATTTCGTGTTTTCTAAACTTGATGCATATTTGTATGTTTTTTTTACTTAAAATGCTTGTAAGATAGAATAGTTTTTTATATTCTATCGTGTTGTTTGAAAACCTATCCATGCATGGCATGGTGATGCATGGTGGGGCAAGGGTCTCTAAATCATGTCAACTTCCGCATAGAAACCGACACAGACGATTTGATAGAGATCGGAGGCTTGTTTGTACTCTCTCCCCTTGCCTTACCTCTCAAATGTTACGTCCAAGCTCGGGGATTTGATACGATGTCTACGTTAATCTTACAAGTTTGTTTAAGTCTCTTATCAACCTCTAAACTTATGCAGCTCAATCATAGTGATGACTTTACGCACTGGAAACTGAACGAAACCACAGTGAAGAATGCTCCCCTCTCACATACTCTGGTGGGTCTTCCTGTTGGCAGCGACAAGGTAAACTCCAAATTGAGAAGACAAGAAGAAGCTAGATAACAAGGTGGAAAAGGGGGAACAGGGTTACTATAAGTGCTGGCCATTGTTGGGCGCATTTGACTCGGCCTCTTTGCCTGCTTGCTTGCCAACCCTCATGTCTGTTCTTCTCCGATCTCTCCACTCGGTCCGATAAAATTAATATACACGAGAAATAGGGGCAAGTTCAACTCTTTTGTCAACCTGGACTGTTTCTGCGTCGAAATTCAAATGTAATCGTTATTATAAAATAAAAAAATTCACTACGTCAATTATCTAGATGGTACTGTTTTGTTGTGGTTTTTATATCTATCCTGATAATGTCAGGATATATTATTTCAAACATAGTAAAAAAAACGTTACATTGTTAATTTTGCACACACTGTCCCGTTTACAATATAATAAGTTTACAACGTGAGTTTTATTCCCTTTTTTTGCCAATTATTATTTTCAATAAAAATATAGATAAAAAATTGATATAATATTTACCTGAAAAGTTTAATCGCATTTAGGCTCTACGGCGTGCGTATATATGTAATTACTGATAGGTAATTATCGCTGGTCGAAATAAAAATTTCATTAACGCGAACCTAGTTTTTTTATCTTTTAATATAAATTTAAGTCTCTTAATATTCGAGTCGAATTTGAAGACCGAATAAAAATTAAAAAAAAACTTTAATCAAAGTAGGTGTTCGTATTTACCGACCCAACCCAGCTCGTTCACAGTGTTAACTGCCGGGTCGACGTCGGAAAGCGAGAAAACCGGAGCCTCCAAAATCCAAGACCACCTCCGATATCCTCGGCCTTCTCACCTCCCTCGTTTCACTCCGCCGCCGCCGCCGCCATATCGTCCTCCTCCTCGACGGAGATCGCACCGCTGGATCTGGAGCTTCCACCGGCGGCGGAGAGCTGGCGACGGGCTCGTAGATGAGAATCCGGCGAGGCGAGGGAGTGGCCAGGCAGGATGGGCGGGGAGGTGGTTGCGAGGTGGACTAATCCATGGTGCGAGGAGTGGCCGGGGCAGTGGAGTCTCACATGGAATGGCAGATCTTGCTAGCTTCGGGAATGCCGACCGCGACGTCCAGCAGGTCCTCCTTCCTTCTCTTCCTCTTTATTCGTTCCTTATCTGCTGCTGCGATTGTATCTATCGTTGCGTGTGATCTGGTTTGGGTGTTTTTCATTGAGAATGTGGATTGTTTTTGTTTGTCTGGGAAGATGGAGTTGTGGACTAAATTTCTCTGAAGTTGACTGCTTTAGTCTTCTGTTTTTAGATGACACCAGTATTTTGATGTGAAAGGGAAGCAGTTTGAAATGAAGGCAAACTTTTGGTTATGGAATTGGGAAGAGCTGGCTTTCTCCTTCAAATGTTTGCTTCTTTTTTTTTTTTGTTTTTGGTTTTGTTTGGGTTATTGCGTTATCTATGTACAGAGGTGTTTCAAGAACATATTTAGTTGATTTTATTTGTATAGAACCAGTTTCGTCTAATAATATAATTATGCGGGAAGAATTGGAGGCGTTTTTTTTTTGTTATTTATTTTCGTATCTTAATGTCCCGAGTTTTGTTTTTGTAGGCACTGACTGCGCTGAAGAAAGGCACTCAATTGCTTAAGTATGGTCGTAAAGGAAAGCCGAAATTTTATCCATTTAAACTTTCTAGTGTGAGTAAGCCTTGATCTTTACCAAATCATACTGAACATCTTTGGCTACAGAACTATTCTCTTCATCAAAAGTCATGACCTTGACATTAGTATAAGAATTTGTTAATGGGACTAAACGTACGGTATCAAATTGTACAAATAAAGTAATTGCAGAATAGTTTGCGAGGTAGATGTCAATCTTCAACCATTGATTTCGTGCGCATGTGTGAGCTTTAAGTTTATGTAAATAATGATATGCAGGACGAGTCATCATTAAATTGGCTTTCTGGCAACGGTGAGAGAAGTTTGAACTTGTCATCAGTCACAAAAATTATACCCGGACAAAGAACTGTGAGTTGATTCATTTTTTATTCCTTCTTTTTTTTTATTACTCTGTGTAGACTTACCGACAACCTAGTTCCACAATTTATTTATCGTGAAATTGGTGATTGTGCTGATTTTGCAGGCTGTGTTTCAACGATATTTGCAACCAGAGAAGGATTATCTCTCTTTTTCTCTCATATATAATCACGGAAAGCGCTCACTTGATCTGGTTGTTATCAGTATGTTAGCACAGCATAGCTTTTATCCCAGATTAGAAATGTCTTCTTATTGGCTTGTTCCTGTTTTCATTGCTCAGATTTGCAGGGATAAAGTTGAGGCAGATATATGGTTTACAGGTTTACAAGCTTTGATTTCTTTGAATCAGGGTGGACGCTCTAAAATTGATGGGCGGAGTGGTGGAGGCATCTTGATCGAGGTGAGTCCACTTCGTAGGTGTTGTGGTTAGGCCATTATCTTTGAACGAGTAACATAGATTGACTGTTGCATGTTATTTGGTGGATGACTTTCTGTGGGAGGGAGTGAATAATATAATCACTTCTTTGGAGGAATTAGCACTGTTCTCCTACCATCTTTTACTTATGTTTGAAGTATTGAAATTGAATCAGGACAACCGAGATTTAACATCAAACAGTGCCAGTGACAGCTCTGTGAGTGTGGCACCTGACATAAGCTCGCCTGACACAAATATTAGACAAAACTCAAAGGTTCCAATCAACAGTTTTCCTTACCAACTTCCTCAGATTCCCATAAGGTCAGATGTAGCACTAGATCTCCCAAGTATGCAAGTGAAAGGAATCAACTCCGATATTTTTCGGGTTAGTGTTTCTAGTGCCCCCAGCACTTCCAGTCATGGCTCAGTGCAGGATGATTGTGATGCTCTGGGTGACGTTTATGTGTGGGGTGAGATTATATGTGAAAGCCCGTCGAAGGTTGGTGGGACACAAAAAGAGCTGGGCGCAACAGGCATAAGAACTGATGTCTTACTTCCCAAGCCATTGGAATCTAATGTGGTATTGGATATTCACCATATAGATTGTGGAGTACGCCATGCAGCTCTTGTTACAAAGCAAGGTGAGGTTTTCACATGGGGTGAGGAATGCGGAGGGCGGCTTGGGCATGGAGTAGGCAATGATGTGATTCAACCTCGCCTTGTTGAATCCCTTGCAACCCTTAATTTGGTCTTTGTTTCATGCGGAGAATATCACACTTGTGCTGTCACAGGAGCTGGTGAACTCTACACTTGGGGGGACGGCAGATATAAGGCTGGGCTCCTTGGTCATGGTTCCGATGTCAGCTATTGGATGCCAAAAAGGGTTTCAGGTCCGTTAGATGGTGTGCAAGTTGCTCAGGTGAGTTGCGGTCCATGGCACACTGCGATAATAACATCATCGGGTCAGCTTTTCACATTTGGAGACGGAACATTTGGAGCACTTGGCCATGGGAGCAGAGAGAGTGCATCTATTCCAAGAGAAGTTGAGTCTCTAATGGGGCTAAAAACAATTGCAGTTGCCTGTGGCGTTTGGCATACTGCTGCTGTGGTAGAAGTTATAGTGACACAATCTAGTGCCAGCATGTCATCTGGAAAATTATTTACATGGGGTGATGGAGACAAGAATCGCCTAGGACATGGAGACAAAGAACCACGACTGAAACCAACATGTGTGCCATCACTCATTGAGTACAATTTCCACAAACTGGCTTGTGGCCACAGTATTACAGTTGGCTTAACTACTTCCGGCCGCGTTTTTACCATGGGTAGTGCTGTTTATGGTCAACTTGGCAATCCTGCTTCTGATGGGAAGCTACCCTGCTTGGTTGAAGATAGGCTAGCTAGTGAATTTGTCGATTTTGTTGCTTGCGGTTCATATCATGTTGCTGCCCTAACAGCCAGAAATGAAGTTTATACGTGGGGAAAGGGAGCCAATGGAAGATTAGGACATGGTGATATAGAGGATCGTAAGGTTCCTATACTTGTTGAATCTTTAAAGGACAGGCACGTGAAGTATATTTCTTGTGGATCAGCTTTTACAACTGCCATATGTCTCCATAAGTGGGTATCTGGTGTAGAGCAGTCACAGTGTTCATCATGTAGACAAGCATTCGGGTTCACGAGAAAGAGGCACAACTGTTATAACTGTGGCTTGGTACACTGTCACTCTTGTAGCTCAAAAAAAGCAATGAGAGCAGCAATGGCGCCAAATCCTGGAAAAGCTTACCGAGTCTGTGATTCTTGTTTCGTCAAGCTAATCAAGCTTGCTGAACCTGGTGGAGTCCATAACAAAAGAAATGCTCCTCCCCGGCTTTCTGCTGAGAACAAAGAAAGATTGGAAAAGGCCGAAACTGGATCATTCAAACACACTTTATCTACAAATGGAGATGCTATGACACCGTTAGATGTTAAGGTAACAAAACAGGGGAAGCGGACTGATTCCTTATCCCTGCTTGAAGCCGGTCAAGTGCCTTTTCTCTTACAAGTCAAAAATGTTACTTTTAATGGTAGATTTGATACAAGAAGAATGACTCCTAAACCAGCTAGTGTATCTGGTGGTTCAGTTATCAGCTCTAGAGCAGTTTCACCTTATTCAAGAAGATCTAGTCCTCCTCGTTCTGCGACACCAATTCCAACCACTGCAGGGCTCTCGTTCACCAAAAGCATTGCTGAGAGCCTAAAAAAAACAAATAAACTCTTGAATCAAGAAGTAGAAAAGCTTCGGTCTCAGGTAAACTAAATGCTGGCAGTCTGGCACTATAATTGTGATGCTACTATTTGCTTACTGAAATTTGTTCTTGATGCAGGTTGACAATCTGAAACAAAGGTGTGAATTCCACGAGTTTGAGCTGCAAAGGGCGTCGAAAAAGACTCAAGAAGCTATGGCATTGGCTGCTGAGGAAGGTGCAAAGGCTAAAGCTGTTAAAGAAGTTATAAAGTCGTTAACTGCTCAGGTAATGATTTTTACTTGTAAATAAAGTTCAATTTTTTGAACAAAATGATCTAATTCAGTTGGGCTTTTAGCTTACTCTGATCAGCTTTTTTCCTATGTGTCAAGCAAAGTATAACTAAACTAGCCTAGGAGTGACAATAATTGGAAAGCAAGTTGAAGAAGGGAATTGTAGATGGTGGTTTTATGTTGAATTATTTCATCCAGTGATGCAATTGTTTCATTGGTGTTTCAAAATTTCTCTGTGATAGTTCTAGATCTTGTGTTTCTATTTCTTTTCTCTCTATTTATTTATTTATTTTTTCCCCCATTTTATTGCAAATATGGCTCACTGATGTTTCACTTTCATGCAGCTTAAAGACATGGCAGAAAAATTACCTCCTGGGGTTTACGATGGCAACGTCATTAGATCAATGAACATACCAAATGGCTTGGACTACCACCAAGCAAAGTATCATTCGAATACAGCTGTAGAACCGGTAGCAATAATTAATACAGCCAATGGTGATCCTGACTTAATTTCGTCTCCAACTGAGGGATTTTCTGGCACAGAAAGAGTCAGCCTTGGATCCACCGAGACAAGCCTTCAGCTCCATACTCAAAGATCTTCAAATTCCATAGGGAGAGATGACCACGCAAATTTGGGACATCCCAACGGCTCTGGATGGTCTGGTTCACCCAATAAACCCGCATCTCCTCTTGCTAGTGAGAATGGTTCCAAATCCAGAAGCCCGGGCAATCCATTGACCAACCAAGTTGAAGCTGAATGGATTGAACAGTATGAGCCTGGTGTGTATATAACTCTTGTGGCTCTTTGGGATGGAACTCGAGATCTCAAGAGAGTCCGGTTCAGGTACTTAATAAACACTCCTACAGGTTTTTAGTTTTGTGACTTTATCCGTACAGGTGGTTGACTTTGATGCATTGTACATTCTAATGTTTTTCATCTTAGCATGTGTGTGCATAAAAAATATGGAAATAAAACCAAGCATTCTAGAACGTGTGAGTTGAATTAAAATTACCTTGAAATTATACATCTCATTAGAGGGAGGAGATAGTGTGCAGTAGCAATATATTTGTAACTTGCCCCTTTGTTTTTACCGGGGTTTTGCCATTTTTTTATATTTGTCAGTGAACAATCACTCCAGTCATGATATAAAATCTATGACTGATGTTTGCCTAGACGGTTACGATGTAGACGAGGAACACACTTGAAAAGTTTGTGATCAAGCATGGCCTTTGTTTCTTTTGCAGCCGGAGAAGATTTGGGGAGCACCAAGCAGAGTCTTGGTGGTCCGAGAACCGTGGAAGGGTATATCAAAAGTTCAACATAAGATGCTCTGACCGTGTATCATCCGCTGCTTCGGTTCAATCCTCTCGCAGATCGGATGAAAGATCAGCAATTTCGCAAACTTCAGCTATTCCCACTTGAAGAGCGCAAAGCAGTAAGATACATGTTTGTTTTTTTTTTTTGGCACAAGATCTTTTTTTCTTTTCTTTTTCTTTTTTGTTACTCCTGGTTTCTCATACCATTGTTTGTTCCCCGTTTCTCGTCCTTGTTTATTTCCTTCTCCATCCTCTTGCCCTCCAATTTTTCCATTCAATTATTATTGGATCTGCTGCCTCCCGTCTGTCAACTGTAATAGTGTGTATGTATACAGAAGCAAATCAAATCCCTGTAGAGAATTATGTAGTCTTGTGGGGATAGGATGCCTTCTTGCCCAGAACTGTTTATGTCAAACGACCAAACGAGTAAAAGGAATATATTCACTGGTTGAGAATCTCAATCTGCAACAGGTCAATCCATTCACGTGGCAAAACATCAACGTTGGTTCAAAGCACGCCTGTACGGGAAATGTAATAGTATTATTCTTATTTCCATGAAGTTTTGATGCGCACTTTTTAGTTTTCATACGAGTTCTTGGATCTTACGATCTCTGTTTGGCGAACCCTTTTTCTTTTCCAACCGTGAATATTGATACTTAATTAATATTGGGATATCGATTAGCGTGTATATGATGAATATGGACAATCTCGTTAAATCACCATGTATGTGCCACTTTCTTTTAATGAAATATAGTGTTTTTTTTTTTAAATTTGGAGCGACATTCCGAACTAAGTTTGAAATGATTTAAATAATTTGTGAATTATTTCAATATATCATATTTTTACAGTCAGTATATAAAATTTTAATAAATCATAATTTGCCTTCTATCAAAGGATAGCCGAGGCGCAAGTAAGAATTGTTACTTTAGTCAAGCCTCTTTTAAAATAAATCACGAGTTCGTGGAACCAATCGAGTTTGGGTCATCGGATCAAGTGTCGACCTCTTCCATGATGTCCTCTTAATGTACTCTTTTGTGGCCTGATTTATGGCTACAAATGGATCAATTATGGTTCAATCAATAGCATTCATCATAACCATTCGATATTTTAAAAAATTTATCATAATCAAACCATCAACAATGTTTATAAGATTATGCTACAACTAAGTTTTCACTATTTTGCTGTTGGTTAATTATTTAATATATGGTTAAATTTTCACCAATTTATGTATTATAAACCATATAATGTTCAGATGATTAAAAGTTAAGTTATTTATTCGAGTAGCAAAATATAAAATATTCTATCCCTTTAAATTATGATAGTGTAATATTATACATCATAGAATAAGTAAATAAATAATCTAAATTAAGTAAATTCGTCAAAGTGATACTTTGACAATTGAAATTTTCAATAATAATATTAAGGTACAACTTAGTTTTATAGTATTTTTAGACAGCCTACATCTACCTCCCCTTTCTTTTTGGTTTTGTATGCCCCTTTTTGACATTTTTTAAATTGCAAGCTATTTCTATGATTAATTGGTCTAGGTTTTGTATTAGTTATTTGTTGAATGCACGGTTTCATAAGACCTTTTGTTGTACTACCTAAAAGACAAACTAAATTGCTAACACGAACCTTATTTGGTGTTGTATAAACATGAACTAGCTCGCGTAATATTTAACTATTTATGCTGTTGTTTGGTACATACTCATTGCACATTGAACACATTGAACAGGTTGCTCTTACTAACCATTGCTCAATACACTTGGACACCGAAATTCTCTGAGAATCTTGATAGTGATACCAGAGAACCTTGATAGTGATAGGCATATTTGCAAGGACATCATCATTACTAGCTTGTTGACTATAAGCAAACAGAAGGTAGAGGATGGCTCTACCATTTCATGCAAGTGTTGGATGTTTGTCTAAGCGAGAGAATATAAGCATTCGACTTTGTTATCATTCTTGTCCATTTTTAATTTAAGCTTTCTTTTTATTTGTTTAAGTTGACATAAGAGTATCAACCCAATGTGAATCTGGCCACCTATTTAAATGGCATGCTTTTATCTTTTTCCAAAATGGAGATTTTTTATTCATTAGATTATAACGCTTGTAATAAGAAGGCAAATATTAGTTTGAGCTAATATAGGAGTATCCAAAAAATCGAGAGAGAGGATTTGTTATAGCACTTGCTACGGAAAAACCTTGGTATCAGTTTTATAATTAGTTATAATCTTCACAATTAGTAGAGATTAAAAAAATTAATCGTAACAATTAATTATACTCCCTTTTTTTATGGAGGTCAAAACCAATAAAAAACCGCTCTAGGGTTTTGTTGTAGGAAGTGTTACAATAAATTCACTTCCCATATACTTTGGTTTTAAGCATGGATAAAAGGTGAAGGGTTGATATATTGGAAATTATTTTCCATCACTTTTATGATGGAACGGTAGTTAAAACGAAGTGGTGTGATTATTGGAAATAACTGCAATTATATGGTTATAATTCCTATGGATTTTGTATCTCCTTTAAGAAATCTTTTATCACTTAGATAAAGATATATATATATATATATATATATATATATAGGTGTATGCATTTCGTCCCTACTTCCAACAATCATTCCTCTCATAACATCGTTGAGGGTTGCAATAGAGGAGAAACATTCCATGATATGTTTTAGTCAAATGATTTTCAATTAGGTATGAAGAGAGGAATGAAGGGTATTTGACGATTAAAACTTTGCATTTAGTTATATGGATTTTGCTTTACATGTGAAAAGTATCCACAAAAGCTTATATTGATTATTTCTTTAAGCATGTGATTCCATTGGATTTTTAATCCAAATTTTGCCTCTTTGATGTTTTCTTTTGTCTTTTTTTCACCTCAACTCTAATTTTTTTAATTTTAAGTGTCCCTTTCTATCTCCCAAATAAGATTTGTATCTCTTATTTAGAGGTTGGAACTCCGTTTCCTTGTGATTAGATTTTTCTAACTAGCTTTTTCACCTTTACCAGAGCACACTTAACCGCTTGGATTTTGTGAGTAAGCCCTTGAGGGTATGAGGTTGACTTAAAGGCGAGAATTCCGAGCACCTTGACATCAATGTCAGCGTGTAGGTTTGTATTCTTTTAATCTTATTGAGAAAGTTCCCTACAAATGCGAGGTTGGTATTTTTTATATTATGTAAGTTATATATATAGAAAATAATATCTTTGGGGTGGGTATAGGAAAAATCTGGGCCAATCATATATAATATAATGGTCTATATCTATTTTTTCAAAAAAAAATATTTCCCCCTCCCACTATCATCCACGCCCCCACCGTCGCCACCCTTATTGTCCGTCGCCGCCATGCTCTCCTGCCGACGCCTGTGCCTACCACCAATCCCAGCCTACACCCATACCCGTGCCCGTGCCCTCCGCAGCATACGGGCCCTCGCTCCCCTGTCCATGTTACTAAGGAGCTTTGTCATGCTCACGCCCACAGGTGTGGCACGGTGAGGAGGAACGGCCGTGGTACGCCGAGCATGGGCGCGGGCATGGGCATGGTAGAGGAGCAAGAGTAGCAGTGACGAGCAAGGAGGGGTGGTGACAAGCAAGGTGGCGTGGCCCAAGCAGGGTCGGGAGGGGGTGCGGCGGCGTGGGCGGTGACACAGGTGGGGAGGTGGCGATGAGGGCGAGGGCATGGGCACAACGCGGGCAGGGGGCGCAGCGAACCGGATAGGGGGCGGTGGCGACTGGTGGGCGATTCCCCCCCCCCAAATGGCATGTGCACGGTGACCTAGGTAACCCAAGGTCAACCTAAGGTAGTGCGGCCAAACAAGGGGGCGGGTTTGGGGGGGAGGGGGGAGGAGATTTTATTTTCTAACAGGATCGCAGAAAAAAATTATAACACACACTTCTTTTTTCTTATATATATATATATATTAATTATAGTTTAAATATTTTTTCTAAGCATATAAATTGAATTGTTAAATAGGTACTCATTCAATAAATGATTGGATTTAATTTCATCTTAATGATAAATGGTTGGGTTTGATACAAAAATAAAAAATTAAAAGATAAATAATTATTCATGCTTTATAAATTTATCCCATAGAAGATTCGGTTCACCCAATACCCCTGACCGACAGCCACCCATTCGCTTGTCCACAGCATTTAGAGCTGTCATGCTCTAATGTCAGTGGTGTATTGTCGTTGCCGGCCTAAATCGTCCATCTGCAACACGGTCCAGTTAATGGGGCAGAGATGACGGACAGAGAACTGTTATGACCCATCTCTCCATTCACGGAGGACGAAGGTGGTGGTTGCCGTTCACCACTGGGTCGTTCTCACTGTAACCATAACTATCTAGGGGAACTCATAGTAAAAAATTAAATTAAAATTGGTCTCTTTATCTCATTATACACATTTGGTATTCATAGTAAACAAATTAAATTAAAATTGGTCTCTTTATCCCGTTACACATTTGGTGTGTCAATGTAAGCGATTGAGGGAGGTGGGGGTCTAGCACACACTTTGATTCAAGCCCAACCGATCTGGAGGTGTTTGGGTACAGGTTGCGGAGGAGACGTTGATACAATGATAAATAAAACGTTAAGCTTTTAAAAGAAAGTATGAAGGCAAGAATTTCTGATTGGCTTATGAGATTGAACTTCTTAACATGCAAACAAAGAAGGCATTCTGGTGTACAGGTGGGTATAATAATTTTTAAGAGCTGTTTGGATTGGAGCCTGGGTGTGGTAGTATCATTATCTGTCAGTGATGGTATTTTAGGGTGGAGTGCTGCTCACCAATGAAGATAGTAACAAAATTTTGTATCGGTGGTTCTATAATTTGTTGCCCTTTGGTTAATGTCAATCCAGGAAGTGTTTGGTAAAAAATGTTTTAATTTTCCATAATTCTATATGTCTGTTTATATTATTAAGCATTTAATTTTCGAAAAGTTTTCCAAACATAATACATTTTAATATGCTCATCTACTTTCGCTTTAACAAATAGGGGATTGTTAATTGTGTATTGTATGGAGCTGTCTATCTAGATGTGTCCGAAGGGAAGAATAGGTGTGTATGTATATCAATAGGTAACTTATAGAACACGTTCTTCTTTCATTGCTCTTCGTCTTCAGAGTATTTTTGGTTAATTATCCTAAAAATGAATGCAAGTGAAAAATCATAATCTAATATATATACTATAAACATGACGATGGATATGTTTTTTGACTTGAAGTAAGGGAACATCATGATGGATATGGATTTGTTTGGAAAGAGGAAGCCCTTTGCAAAAAACGACAGATCCCCGAAGTTTTCTAGCTAGCTGGTCGGCGATGTTATTGCATAATTAAGTTGAAAAATATTTCATTATTGTCACACTCTTTGCAGAACATGTATATATAAAAATAAATATTTCGGATGAATTATAACTTGCACGTATTCGTCAAACTAAGAGCTTGGCCAAGTAATGATAATTTTTCAAGACAACCATATGTTAAAAACTGATTTGCCCATTTGGCTCTTCTTCTTACTATTTTGTCTAGAAATTAGAAAATTTTGATTAGATAGATTTGGTTTATTGACTTGACTTGCAGGGAGAAATACGCCATTGCCAAGTGGAAACAGGAAAGAACCCACATAAGATTTTGCTTGTTATAGATAAAAGATCATAGTACAGATGAGAAGAGTCTCATGACGCGGCAAATATATCTATTTGGGCACTATTTTCGAGCTGATTTTTTCCGGGAATCAATTTTGGATTAATATAATTATACGTAAATGACTCGTGTATCAATTCAAACATGTGTTTAAGTGAGGATTTTTAATAAGGATTAGTTTGTTTCCGACTGAGAACTTGGTCATGATCACCGTCAGGTAGATTACCATGAGCTTGCTGACAAGATCAAATTTGTGGCTGCCTTTGTATCTCATGCTTGATTTCTGTAGCAAACATTCAAACCAAAAGTTTTATTTCGTGTGCTAAATTGACTTGGGAAAATAAATAGGATGTTTTTTCACAGGTCAAACTGGAAAATTATAATGTTGGAACCGATAAAAAATAACTTTATCCACCCATTATGCATGCGCATAAGTTATTATTTATCATATATATATATATATAATAGATCCAAACCCACAGGAACGATAGGCTGTGTAAGCTCATTAACTATAAGTTACTCTTCAATCTTACTCACTTAATTTTATCAGTGTACTTGCATATCTCACTTTTTCGTGCATCAACGTCGAGTAGCGTCACATAATTTGTGCACATAATGCATAGGAAAAGATGTATGTATCTATATATAACAGAAATCTGTATCGAGCCATAATGCGTGCTCGTATATATATCCTCAAATTCTTTCAATTACATTGAAGCTTTCCTTGTCCTCCCGTGGTCGAAGACAGATGAAATGGTCATACTAATTGTACGTAGGAAACACCTCAACTTTTCAAGCTAGCTTCGCTAGCTTGAGCGTTATTCGCTTAAAACTAATGCAGCGCATAACATTGACAAATGAGCCAAAGATATCTAAAGTCTATCATCAATTGTTAACAAGAAAGTGTTAAAAGGGCCAACCAAGGAAGACAAAGCTGCAATTCTCGCGTCATACCAAAAAAACTATTTACATTATTACATCATGTGCTTAACAACTTGCACAAAACTGCACCATCTAAACTTTGAAACTGTGAAGCCACCAGAGATGTATCACAAACCCTGAAATTGAATGAAAGGATCGTAAGGGCTGTTGGAGAGATCAGATTGGGATTGGTGAAGAAGTTGAGTATTGCTGGCTAAGCCATGTAATTGCGCATGGTGCTCATCTCTGATTAGTTGCTGCTTCTCGTGTAATTTCCAGGAAAGGCCGGGCTAAGATCATGCAGAAAGCTCATTAGATTCGGATCTGAAGTGGGCGAAAAGAAGCTTGGAGACGTCGGCAGCAGCACTGACGGCGCTGGCGATAGGATCCCGGCTGGAAAAGTACCCCGACCACCACCATAGCCGGAGAAACAACTATGTACGTTTACACCGTCAAAGTCATTAATAGTATTCATATCCTTGCCGGCGTTCTGTTGGGCAGCACCTCCAACATGTGCCTTCTCAATCACTGCCACCCTTGCCGCCCTCGAGTACGACTCCGACGACGTCGAATTGCCGGTAAGGCGTTGCACCAATGCCATGAAGTCACTGGCGTCGGCATGTATTACTTTTGGGGAGACGGTGTATGTGATGACAGGTGGTCGTGGAGGCGGCGGCGGAGGCTGTGGAAGCAGCGGCAACGGCGGCCCAGATGGCGGCGGTAGCTTCTTGATCTTGTGAGAGTCTCTTCTCACCTTGAGAGGTGCGGGGCGAGGACCTTGAAGCTCTCTTCTACTAGGAGTTGTTGATGGAGGCTTCCCTTCCATATTGCACCAATATTGTTGATCTTGAGAATATTGCTAGCGTTCGTAAGTATGATCATATATATGATTATGTATCAGTAGGGAAGCTTGTAATCTACAAAGGCTTTTGAATGCAAGTCTGAAGTTGTATATGAATTGGAATTGGTAAGGTCTCGAGAATCATTCTCGAGTCAAGGAATTGATTGACTACAGATGGGAGGGGAAACAAAAGATGATTGGGCTAATTCGGCTTGTTCAAAATATGGTTTTCTACTTTCTAGAGGAAAGGTAGAAGCCTTGCTTCTGGTGCAAGAGAGCAAGAAACCCTCACAATTACTAATATTCCAACTGTTATAAAAGACTGCAGCCTTGATTGAACAGGTCTTGCATGATGCTAATCTAGTTGACTTGGAATATTGACCACATGCAATCAGGACTTGTAATTAAACGTGCAATGTTACTTTTGTCGGGATCAAGACCAGCTTTGGACATGGTCTGATTGATTGTCTTCTGAGGTAACACTAACGTACGAGATTGAATTGGTACATTTTTTAAGTGAAGGACTTAGGCATCTCTTTAAAAATAATTAATTAAATTTAAAAATTTAAATATATCTTTATTAATATATTAAAATTATCCTAATAAATATTGAATGTCAAACAATGTTAATTTTTTTGAGGATAATACATTTCCTATCTTAAAGAAATTCTATCCTTTAAATTTCTTATCTCTTAACTTACCATCGGTTTTAGTTTCACTTTAATACCATATATAATGACCCGATTAGTATTAATTGATTGGCTAAACTATTTTGTTAAAAGTATTTAATTGAATTAAAAATTTTAAACGCTTTTCTACTAATATATTAAATCCCACCTTAATAAATATTAGCCGTAGAATTAACTTAACCTTTTTTAAAAATATTATATTTTTAAAGTACAAATTACTATTTGTTCATTTTCTCATTGAGCAAGTATTTGATTATTGAGCTGAAAATGTTATGTTTTCACTAGCATGAATGTGCAATAGGGGCATTGGGAATCTATATAGTGTTTTGAAAATTAAAGTACCGAAAAATAATCTTTGTTAAAATATATTCCATGCGCCTTTAGATTGCGATCATTACCTCATGATTTGAAACTATAATCATAATGATTTGACGCTAATCAGTGCAAATGTGGTTGAAGATATTTATTATTATTATTATTATTATTATTATTATTATTTATAATTTTTTAGATTATTTACTATTATCACATCATTTATTGCTCTTCTAGTCATTTGTCAGCTTCATCTTTGATTACTTGGCCAAGATTATAAAAGTGTATAATAATTCTTATATATTATAGAAGTGCACTAATTGGGTGGTTCACGTGACAAACACGGTCATGTTAAATTGAAGGATAGAATTTATGATCTGGTGAATGAAGCTGTATATATTATATATATATATATATATATATATATATATAT
>JAVDBV010000306.1:0-20391 GCA_032619315.1 Piper longum
GCAATCACCTTTTGTTGCGGCGCCCATGTCACCAGCTTTCCTCTCATGGCAGTCCTCTCTTGAACCCATCTGGGAAACAGGCTTTTGACCCGTCCATGCAGAGGTCGGGCCTCACCACCCAAGTGCAAACTCGTGGAGCTGTCCCCTGCTAAGGACAGCTAAGCTCCCAAATGCAGCGTAGACGACGGTGCTTTCAGGATGCCGGTCGAGCCATTTGAGGCAAGTCAGGTCCTCCGGCCATAAATGCCCCGCCGGTCGGCTGTGCGATCTCTTGCCTTGGGAGAGAAGGGGGCCTGTGCACAGACGTCGTGGGATGAGCTCCATGGCCCAAGGCTCTAGGTCGTGTAGCGAGTTGCAAATGATCCAATCAGCAAGCCTGTTAAGCTTGTTGTTTTTGAGTATCCTCCGGTACATGAGTTGGCCTTCTACCTGGTCGAGGTTGCTATACCAGTACAAGTGGTTTGGTCTCATCTCGGGCATTGTGGGAGAAAGCCGAAATGCCTGCCCTTTTGTTGGGATTCCTAACAAGCAAAACACAAAACGGTTTAAGTCACCAATTTGATCGATCTTCCATAAATAAATTAACAGGACCTGAAAATAAGTCATAGAAACTTACCATTAGAATCGATGATGCCTTCCACTATCATCTCAGGTATGTGGAGAGTGGTTGCCAAGGGCCCCATGGACGTAAAACAGAAGGCTGCCTTCTTCAATCCCAGCTCGTCCGCCACGGCGAGAGCCGGTACCATGAACATGCCAACAATCACGCAACTGATCTTCTCTTTTTCTTCCTCATTGATCTTCTCGATCAAGAGATTCAACCTGCCGGGGACGACGCTGTGAACGTCGTCCCACACCCCAGCCCAGCCCTCCTCGGGACCGACCCAGTTGGTAATAAGCCACCAGACGAAGCTAATCCCAAGCATTTTGGTGTTTGATTTGACTACGAAACTTTTGCTCGCGAGAGTTTAAATTCAAATTCTATGAATCTAATTTTAGATAAGTAGTATTTGATTTGATTTTATTTAATTATAACTCGAATTCCATTTGAAATTTATTTACATTTTGACTTAAACTCGACTTAATAACATAATAAAATAATATATATAATAATATTTATTTATTCAAAATAAATATTATTATTAATTGTCGTTTTTGTAATCGAACGATTAAAATTAAAATTTGAGATAAAAATATTATCTGTCTTCGGCTAAGATAATCTTTATATTTATTAATAAGTTTAATAAATATTTAATTAAGTGTAATTATAATTAATTATATTTATTTATATACAATATAATAACAAACTATTAAGATGGCTTAGATGGAAGGTCTTTATATTGAAGACATGGTGGCTGGCTATATTTTTTAAGTGAGATACTTTTGACTTTATAATCGAGCCGATTTCGAGCTCACATAGGTGATTTCAAATGAGCTCGTCAAAATTAAATAGTTTAAGTGTATATGAGCTCTAGTCGAACTCAAACATTAAAAAAATATTCGAGTCGATTTCGAGTATGTCTATTGAAAACTTGTTCGATCTCGAGCCGAATTAGAACAAACTTCAAACAATTTAAGTTGAGTTTGAGCACAAGTTAGGAAGACACATTTATATTAGTCACCACATTATCGTATCTCATATAGGGATGTTTAGAGTGTAGGTTTAGGGTGGGTGTTTTCCTTGTATTTTTTGTTAATTACATATATTTTTTCACAAGTGGATAGTTTAAAAAAATTTCTTTTTTAATATGAATAATTTATCAAAACATGATTCAGCAAATTAAACAATTAGAAACGAAACTCGAGTCGACTAATGCACACTACATCTTGTAGAAGAGGAATGGCAAAGAGTTCTTGAAAATGTTTAAAATTCATGGCGAAGTAAGCTCCTTATAGGCTGGTTTTATACATGCTTCAAGATGAAAAAATCTTGTGTTTACCTTTTTATCTTTTTTTCATGCAGTAAAATATGAGGCCACAGGCTGAAAACAAAGAAAATCAAGGCATTGGCCTTCAGAAAGAACTCGACCAAGTAAAACTTCAGTGTATAAAATTGCAGGTAGAATTGTTGATGTCATTGTTATTAGATGATGATAATATTAGTAACTTAGTTGGACATTTAACGTTTAAATTCAGGGAGAACACAGTTCCTTCCGTGATATTGCTGATAAAATCATTGAAGAAAAAGACAGTGAAATCTCCAGGCTTTTGAGTGACAACAAGAACCTTCGGCAGTCTATGGAGTCACGGTCTTTAGTATGTTCTCTTGAGTTTATTCTGATCGGGCAGATTTCTCTTCATCTCTGGTTCACCGCATTTCATTTCAACCTTCAATAGAAAGCTCTCTTGATAAAAGAAAGAGCAATTTGTACTTGAAGTAGGCCCTTGCTATTTGTTTCGCTTGTATAGATAGTTCCCAATTGCATTTAAGTAAATTTACAATTGACTACATAGCATCAGTGTAAATGCTTTTTAATTTCATTTTCCATCGTAGTCATTTCTTAATAGGAAATATTTTTTTTTCAGGTCCAAAGCAATGGAAATCAGAATTCAGGTTGCTATCAAATTTTTTATTCTTAAAAATGCTAATCAACTGGCTTTCTAAACGGGAATTTTATATTAACTTTTCTTAAGCAGGACACACAGGCTTCAACCATTGAGGCTGCTGAACAGCAGATTCTGGTAATTTTTATTATACTTTTCAATAGGAATAATTACTTTTATTTGTGAATCACTGATTAATATTTTTGTTTATCTGTTGCAATTTTGAGCCAGCTGCTAGCCAGAAAACAAGCTCAAAGGGAGGAGCAATTAGCACAATTTCCAAGGCATATTTTGGCTCTTCAAGTATGTCAATTGCGAACTTCAATGCAAATTAGTGTTGTGTGCATATTTTATTTTTACAACCTCTTCTCTTAATACAAATTATTTCAGGAAGAAATTGAGGAACTTGAACGGGAGAATCGTCTGCATAATCAACAGGTAATGTTATGTTTTACTGAGTATGGGCTTCTTGTATGAACCAATGTAGATATGCTTTTAGTCACAGTAAACTTGGTCAGATAAAGTTAACATTTTATCAGGCTTATTACAAAACTCGTAAAAGAATGTTAAAATGTTCAATTTGTTGTAGCTTCTAAGTCATAGTCCCTTGTTGTAGTATCTGCCTGCTTTAATACAATTCAGATCTATTTCAAGCTGTGCTTATCATGTATTGTGTCTCTGTATACTTCTATCCTTTTTCACTAAAAAATTGCATTGTTTCTTTCGTGCAAGTCATAATTTTAGTGTCTCGGTAACTCGAGCAGCAAGCAATGCTCAAGGCTGATCTGCGTGAGATGGAAAAAAGTAGAAAGCGAGGAGTGAACATGACTTACCTAAAAAATGTTGTTCTGAAGCTCCTAGAAACAGGTAAGTCTTTGGATAATTTGTAATGTATCAATTATGATAGGTTGAATGTGTTGAGTTTCTCTCACCCATTCGCTTGAAAAATTGATCGTCAGTTTTTAGCTTTTTATTTATCACATTAATGGTTGGTATTTTATCTATTTATATGTGATTTTGTACTTTTCTATAGAAGTTTAATGAGGTGACTTCTAGAATTCTATCTATATTCTTTTCTATAAAAGGTAATTCTGGTGATGTCTCTTGAGAGTTTTTGAGCACATTTGGCTCATAAATTGAGAGTTTGAAGATGTTTTTTATCATCTCAAGTTGAAGTCGGGACATAATCTAAGGTGTGTGGTTGATCTAATTTTCTTTTGAGGTGTATGTTGTTTTCTTAATTTCTCATATATTGTATTTCTCAAAAAGTGTATCTTTTAGATCTTGTTATTAGTCTAATTTGCATTAGGAGAATTTTCTCAAATTTTATTCGATACTTGATTGTAGAGATTTTTTTAATCAAAGTTGATCGAGCAGGTTGGTTTTCTTTTTTAGAATTTGGAAAAAGTTTCCATCTATTTTTATCTTGGTAACTCATATTCATCTTATATTTATTTTCATTTCATATTTTGGGGAAATATATTTTGGGTTGTTTCTACTAGAACGTCTATTTCCTAAGAAGCGGTATCAGAGCCTGGTTAGCTTTGATTCTTTTTTTTTGTTTGTCTTGGTTTTGGGTAGTAACCCTTTTTGTGTCAAGATGAATGATGAAAAACATATTAAGATGGTTGCCCTTAAGGGTAAGTCTAATTAACATTACTGAAAAGGTCGTATGATTGATTATTTATTCACTAAGGATTTATATGATCTAATTCTTAGTCCTCCTGAGACGTCAAGAAAACAAATGAGAAAACGTCGAGAGAGTTATCAGAAAACCAGTCAGTTCAGAATATTGTTGGGTTTGTGGCCTGATGGGTCTACAGTAGATGACCTTATAAAAGTTCAGTAGAAGATATATACTTCACAGCTCTCATTTGTCAGTTTGATATAATTTTTTTTAGACCAATAATACTTGTTACCGACAGTTTTTATTATATATCTAGGTAAGGGTAGGAGTCTCACATGCCAGCGTGGACAAATGAGCAGTGACATATTGTGCATACACATCTATTTGACAATGAAATGTTTGTTTTAGTGATGATGGTATGCGTTGTAAATAATATGATGATACATTATTAGTATATATATTTTGATTTTGAGCATGTTTAACAGGTGGGTTAAGACCAACCTAAAAATGTAAATGTGAATACGAATAAACAAATGGGTAGAGACCTAGTTCAATAAAGTAAAATGAATGCGAATTAGTAGTTGAACCGAGACCCAACTCAAAAATGATGATGCAATTGAAATAAAATTATTGTGTAAATGTTTCATGAGATATTTATATTGTCTCTTGTCTCACAAGGTGCCCCTTATTGTACTTTTAGAAGAAACTTTGGTTATTTTAATTTAGAATTCATTATATTTTACGTAATTTAAATGATTGGTTTTGAGTGTGATTGTATGTGACATGTTATTTACGTAGTATCATATTAGGTTCATTACATCTAATGCATGCATAATGATAATTATTTTTTATCTTAAGACATCGGGATTAGATATATTTGGGTTAGGTTAACCGACTTAATTGGGTCACCCGTAATATACTAGTTTGGTTCGTGAGTGAACCAGATTTGATGTGTTACAAAGAAAATTTATTTAGTTTAAATCAAAATTTACTAATGGTAAGCCACTTCTAACAAAGGGAGAAAGATAAGGCTTGTTCTATACTTTGGGAAGACAGAGAAGGCTTGTTCAAAATTTACTAATGGGAAGGGTGGACAATTAGCTAGAGTTGCAGGGGTTGTATTGAAGCTGATTGCAAAAGAGGGTAAATCAGTTAGAACCTAAAATAGATGTAACAACTGATAGTCAGTGACTAGAAATTGCTGAATCAATAAGCAGATAGACAATCCACCCAATGCTGCTACCTTCTTCTACTGAGGTTGAGCTTAATAGGAGCAAGATACTTGGTAGCAACGTACAGGATGAAATATTATTTGATCGTGGAAATGCCATGTCCAGTGCACCTATTAGAATCATGACAGACCAATTACCAGATGTAACTATCAACGTTGGCATAACCATAAAAAAAGATCATTAAAAAAGTGTTGAGTCATTATTAAAACATTATAAAGTTGATGATTCCTACCAAGAATTTGATCGCCGGGTTGTGCTAATCCCATACGAATCATTAGTGACTATTGCTTTCCGATTGGATGTTTTGCATTAACCGCAACTTTGTTAATCTTAGTGCTTAGCGTTTGGTAATTTTTCTTACATCTCCCCCTCCCCTAGAGCCCATGTGTCATGTATGCCTCCAAAATAAGGAGCCCTTAAATATTTCTTCAGGAGTATTGTAACGAAGAAGACTTCTTTAATTTAATTATATTAGATCCCTAAAAATATTACAAAATTTGCGCTTAAATCAAAAAAGCATTTCCTTCAAAAAAAATCTGAAAAGCAGACAAGGAGGAGGCTAAAAGGCTTATTTTTAACCACACTTTTCTTACTCACCTTTTATATAAGAAAAAATAAAAATAAATGTAATTACTAATTAGCAGGGGTATAAACAAGTCAAACCTATTTATAAGCTTTTTACGTTTGGCTCGGCTCGAAATAGATAAGCTCATCGAATAACGAACAGAGCTTGAGCTAAAGAATGTTTAGCTTGGCATGGTTCAAAACTCAAATTCGATGTGTTTAAACTCGAAAAAATATTCAGTTTGAGTCAGCTCGTAAATACTATTGAGGTCAAATTAAACTTATATAGTATTGGAAAAAAATTTTAATCTTATATAAATCAAATACAAATCAAACACAAATATTCGATTGATTCAAATTTGGCACAAATATTCACTTGATTCGAGCTTGGCTTGAGCTCGAGCTCAGCTTATACTTAACTCAAAGCCAACTTCAAATATTATAAATTTTAAATAAATTTAATTGAGCTCATTTATATCGAAGCTCATCGCATCTTATATTAAATCAAATTTAACCACACCCCAATTCGACTTCGTCTCCGTTACACCCTTTCCAACTCACGAAAATAGACAAATAATAAATTGCTGGCTTACTTGATTGCACCCTCCCTCTCCCTCGGTTGTGGTTGTAAAAAAATAGAGCGATGGAGGGTCGGCTACAATGCTCTGCGAACTACGTTCCCCTATCTCCCATATCTTTTCTGGAGCGATCCGCCCTTGTCTACAGTGACCGCACTTCTCTCGTGTATGGCTCCCTCCGTTTCACCTGGAAGCAGACTCACCGCAGGTGTCTCCTTCTTGCTTCCGCTCTCACCCAGCTCGGGATTGCTCCTGGCGATGTGGTGCGGCCCTGCCCTTTATTCATTTTATTATTATTTTTTTAATCTTTTCTGTTAGAATCATGGGTTGGCTGTGCGTCGGTAAATTGTTGATCCTTTTTTTTTTAAATCTCCAGTAATTCTAAGTCTTGTCGAGTGAATATTCAAATAGATGTTCTATAGCCCATGGAAGAGTAGTCGCAAAGCATGCTAATGTGGGAATTATTGTTTCCTCTTTTTGATGGGTTTGTCTAGCTTAGTTTGCTAATACTTTACTTTTGAGACATTTATGTGAGCTCTTTTACTAATGTGAGTTTTCAGATGAACAACTTTAGGGAGATTTAGTGAAACATTTTCCTTCCCAGATTGAAAGTTCATGCCGTTGTTCAATTATATCAATAGTCTACCACTGATGGGCATCGTTTTTGTTCAGGCCGTATACTTGAAACTATGTGACTTTTACAGTAATCTCTCCTTCTATACATTGAGAACTGCTTGCCAAGTTTTAACCAAGAGGAGCTCTCCTGATCCTAAATTTCAAACGGCTATGGTGTTCTTTTGTTACGCCTTTTTGATAATATGATTTTGTTCCTTTTCTTGGTTAGCTTTCACTCGTATCTTTTTGGTCAATTGCTTTTTTAGCTCGCGATTAGCAATTGTTATAGAAACTGAATTTGAAGCAGGTTGCTGCACTAGCTCCAAACATCCCAGCAATGTATGAGCTCCATTTTGGTGTCCCCATGGCCGGGGGAGTTCTCTGTACCCTAAACATTCGTCATGATTCGGCCATGGTATCAGTGTTATTAGGACACTCTGAAGCCAAGCTCATCTTTGTTGACTACAAACTCCTTGATATTGCTCGTGGAGCCTTGAAACTGCTTGCTGAGAAGAAAGCAAAACTGCCTACTATTATTGTCATTGAGGATTCTACCACGTCAGAATATATTGCTAATAACAGTTTAGAATATGAGGGCATTCTAAAGATGGGAGCGCCTGAATATGAAGTGAGATGGCCAAAAGATGAACTTGATCCGATTTCGCTAAATTACACATCTGGCACAACGTCAAGCCCCAAGGGAGTCATTTTTAGTCATAGAGGAGCCTTTCTAAATTCCTTAGCTGCTATTATTCTTTGTGAAATGCGCTCAGTTCCTGTTTACCTATGGACTGTTCCCATGTTTCACTGCAATGGTTGGACTCTTACTTGGGCCATTGCTGCACAAGGTGGGACCAATATTTGCCTGAGGAGTGTAATAGCAAAGGACATCTTTGAGGCCATTGCTCTGCACAAGGTTACACACATGGGTGGTGCCCCTACTGTGTTAAATATAATTGCAAATGCACCAGATAGTCACAAAAAACCACTTCCCAGAAAGGTAAGTATAATGGTCGGTGGTGCTCCTCCTCCCCCCCAAGTTTTACTGAGCGTGGAAAAACTTGGCTTTAGTGTCACACATTCTTATGGGCTCACTGAAACCTATGGCCCTGGAACGGTGTGTGCATGGCAACCTGAATGGGATGCCTTGCCTGCTGAGGAACGAGCAAAAATTAAGTCCAGACAAGGTCTTCAACATATTGCAATGGCCGAGGTGGATGTCAAAGATCCTGCGACCATGCGAAGTGTTCCACCTGATGCACAGACCATGGGCGAGGTGATGTTCAGAGGCAACACTGTGATGAGTGGGTACCTGAAAAATGTCAAGGCTACTGAGGAAGCTTTTGCTGGAGGCTGGTTTCGAACTGGTGACCTTGGTGTCAAGCATTCGGATGGATATGTTCAACTAAAAGATAGGTCTAAAGACATTATAATTTCTGGTGGGGAAAATGTCAGCTCACTTGAGGTGGAAGCTGTGTTGTTTAGTCATCCTGCTATTTTGGAAGCAGCCGTAGTTGGCCGGCCGGATGACCACTGGGATGAGACAGTCTGTGCATTCGTGAAGTTGAAGCAAGACCGTGAAGCAAATGCACAAGAAATCATTCGTTTCTGCCGGTCGAGGCTGCCGCATTATATGGCTCCAAGGACTGTTATATTTGACGATCTGCCCAAGACTTCGACCGGGAAGACCCAAAAGTTCATCCTAAAGGAGAAGGCAAGAGCTTTGGGAAGTCTGACAAAAAGAACAGATAGCAAGCTCTGAGAAAGCATTCGAAATGGGGATTATAGAACTAAGTAATGGCGTGCTCGTGAGTCATGACTCATGATGCGATCATACTGTTTGATTGGTAGATCTTTGTATTTCAAAGGTTGGTGGAAGCTAGAAACTCTGGTATTGTACCAAGCAAAATAATGTAAGCTCACTTGTGCAAGAAAATGCATTTGCGATGCTCATTTTATACGAACTACGAAGAGGAATGCCCGCTTCCAATTCATGCTATGCATGGATGTTCATAAAGAAAGACACCATGGTTCAATTCGAATAGATAGATAAGAATTTGCATTTTTAAGATGCCTGCCCAGAATAAAACATCAACTATATATATGGATACACATATGACAAAGATGATGTGCTAGGATGTACGCATATTCTTATTTATTAAAATGAATCTATTTCCGATTCAATTACAACATCATAGTTTTTTTTAACTATATATTCTTTTTATCTTGGAAAAAAATATTTCTATTAATAATATTATTTTATTATGTCAGCAACAAACAGATAAGACAGTGAAAAACTAATGATGATCATAAACACGATCATTTGTATTAAAATTGAACATTTTATTTTAGGTAGTAAAATCAGTTGATTTTGAGTGAAATTGGCTAATCTAAATCGGATTGATGAATTTTACTTTAAAAAAATATATAAATAGGTCATGATAAAAATTAATTCGATTTAAGTAAATTAATTTTTATCTAATTTTTTTATGAATGGTCCGATTCGATTAACGACCAGTTTGTAATCCGATTCAAAGCCGGCCTCTCCTCTCCCACTTTCCTCCCCAAACAAAGTTATTAACCCGAACCCAATGAAATCAAACCCCTCCCTCACAGCAGTCGCCGCCTCGCAGCATCAACCTCGGCGCCGCCGACGAGGAAGACAGGAAGAGGTGAGATTCTGATTCCTTGGATCTGGATTTGCATGGAATGTAGTTTTTTGTGTTTCTTCTGGGTTGCAGTTGAGTGCATACGCTGCTTATGTAGGGGAAAAGATGCGAGCTTTATCTGTTATATTAACTGTTTGATGATATGTTCCGCTTATTGCTGCTCTGTTACCCGTGGTGCTGGTCAGTTTCTTGCATTCTGCGCTTGATTTTTTTTGTCAAAGTTATATTTTTGCTATGAATTTCTCAGCTCTGATATATTATGGGCATTTGGTAGAGGATGACACTGGTTATTGTCTTGCATTTAGCTATTTGTCATGACATGTTATTTTTCAGTTGTCGTGGCATTAACATGTTTGACAATATAATTGTCCTTCAGATATTATAAGTATCTAATTTCTAATTGATGTTTGTACCCTAATGTTAATTTTGGCATCAAGCATCGAGTTACGTAGGATGGCGACTTACAAATACCCTGCTACTTATAAATCTGTAAATATTGATACTTTTGGGGTTAATGCATATATGCACTGATACTTGGGAGTGTATGCATATCTGTAATTTGCCCTTGGTATCTCATTGAATGCGCGGAATTACTGTTCTCACTCCTGTTACTTATGTTTTCCATTTTAAAATTCAGTTAGGAACCAAGGAAGAGCAAAATTGGTTTACTAAACGTTAAGGTTAGGATGAATATATCACCAAAATTATCATCATCCTTATCATCCAGAAATTCCCAAATAACTGATTATAGTTTAACCTAAAATTGTGGCAAGGATCCAGGAGCTACAAAGAGTGTCTACTACTTGATGCATTGAAGCATTTAGAGTACATTCACTTTGTTTGATGGTTCTGATCTGTTTCTTTTCTGATAGGTGAATTTTGGTCGAGCATCCATGTCGATGGACAATAAAGCAGAAGCAAGTAGCCATTCATCACGTTTGCCTAGAAAACGTTTTTACAGAGCACGAGCTCATAGCAATCCCCTGAGTGATTCCCACTTTCCAGTTCCTATCAGCCCATCACATGTTGGCTACTCCACCCATTTCCCTGAATTCTTTCCTTCAGAAATTCATAATGTGAATGGAATGGATCCTTCCTCACCAGATCCTCCAACTATGGAGAGACAGCCAAAAGTTCGTTTTGCAGATATTGGATGTGGCTTTGGAGGTCTTTTGGTCCAGCTCTCAACCCTTTTCCCCGAGACTTTGATGATTGGAATGGAGATAAGAGATAAGGTAACTGAATATGTGAAAGAACGGATTTTGGCCCTTAGGGCAGCCAATCCAGGTCAATACCAAAATATCTCTGTGGTTAGAACAAATTCTATGAAGTATATTCCCAATTACTTCGAGAAGGGTCAGTTGTCTAAGATGTTCTTCCTTTTCCCTGATCCTCATTTCAAGGAAAAAAACCACAGGAGGAGGGTGATTAGCCCACAGCTGCTTGATGAATATGCATACACGCTGCAAATAGGAGGAATTATTTATACTATAACTGATGTTGAAGAACTTGGTGACTGGATGAGATCTTGCTTACAAAATCATCCCCTTTTTGAAGCTGTTCCAATGAAAGAACTCGAAGCCGATTCTGTTGTCAAGCTATTGACTAGTGCAACTGAAGAGGGGCAGAAGGTCCATAGAAATGGGGGGCAGACGTTTCAAGCAATTTTTAGACGTGTTCAGGGAATAGTTTCAGAGAACAAGAGGTCATAAAGTGTAGTAGACTTGAACCGTACTACCGTCAATGGTAACTTGGCAGAGGACTGCTATTTTTCTTTTATTCCTTTGTTTGATTCTGTGGATCTAATGAAGTTGATTTTGATGATTTTTTTTAAAAACTTGTATTTTGAAGGACCTTTGTGCACTAAAAGATTACATTAAAAAATGCTAGGAGATGTTGATAGTTCAATTCTTAAAGATAGTTTGGCTGATGAATGATTTACCTGATGCTCGCACACTTTGATCACAGCTCAATTTTAGCTGACAACTTTTTTCCCTTTTCATAAACATTTATTTTATGTGAATAAGTTTTGATGCCCTAGAGATGAGCTTATGACCATACATAGCTAGTCCCAAACCGTCCTTGAATAAAAGAGGGCTGATATAATCGAAATTTAACTGTAGATGTAGCGGAAGGAAAAAAAAATTATAGTTTTCATACCTGGAAAGGCAGTTGCACTGCCTATCTTACCAATAAATTGTAATGCCTGTAGCTAAAATCAGTCTTAGCAATCACGAGTTGGAAAATACAAGTGAAGAACCGGCAGGCGATCCTGACGTGTGTGTTACATACAGTTTCTACACTGGACAAGTCACATACTCTTGTGAGTACAAGTAAAGGAGAGTGAGACATACAGATTGAAATTGCTTAATCTCTATCCACATGTACATAGTACAAAATACATATAAACATCCTTTCTATTTTGCCCGGTTTGGATGGGCATTTCATTTGCACCTATTTTTGGAGGCAAGAAAAACAGTCAAATGACAATTCTTGTTGAATATCATGTGTATTTTTGTGTTCCAGCAATCCATTTTATACTTCATCAGTTGCCATTTTTTGTTCAATGTAGATTTTTCCCTAGTAGTTATGGCGTTAAACTTTTTCCAGTATCCTGGTTCTTGGCTTTGATATGGACTCAACAGGTATTTAGGAAAGGCATGCACCCTGAAAAGACGAGGAAATATCAAGACATCTAAACTGTATATATGATAGTATCTTAAAATACAATTTTAAAAGAAAGTTGTACAAATAAGCTGATCAACTCGATGTATATGGCAGTGACATTGCGTATATATCATGCTAATTTAACATTATCAATGATTAGAAGTAAGAATTTCTTCTTCTTTGCAGATAGGTAATCGTGACTTAAGGCCAAACCACTCAATGGAACAAGACATAGCACATAAGCCACCAATGACCCCTTCGAAAACCTTAATTTCATTTTAGTGGTCTTATCCCGTTACAGAGTGCAAGACTGTTTTGTCACTCTTTTCTGTCTCTCTCCCTCTCACTTCTTTTGCCCAAACTATTGAGTATATACCAACTCCACCTTGGTCGCACCAATTAGATTATCTAAACTTGTTCCGGTCAATCTACAATCATCCTACCCACTTAACGATTATCAAAGCAATTCCTTAGCCTTTCCAAAATTTAAACCTCTACACTAATTTTTCAAGAATAACCAGGCCAAAAACCTAGTTTGGTCAAAAAAGGCTGACCTTCTATTAGTTTGGATTTGACAATGATTCAGACTGAAAAAAATGATGTGTTTTTCTGTGGACTTCCCTCCTATAAGCTCAATGTCCGCTTCATGTACTGTAATGCTGATCGCAACATTGCCCTAGCTTTCCTATCTGGAGTACACCCCGACAAGATCATTTCTTCATACACAGCAGGGACCTGCCACAAATTCACAAACAACCAAATGCATACAAACATTTTCCCTGATGTCAAAAATTCAAAAGGGTTAGAGAAATCACCATTTCATATTTCTCAACTCGGATTAGAGCTTTCATAAGGGTTGTGTACGTCACAACATCGGGCTTCAGACCCTACAGTGGGCATGTATCAACTAAATTAAGTACATATAGCACATTGAAATTAGAGCACTAATCTGCTGCAGCCAATATTGCTGTAAGAAGCCATCAATATATGCCCTATCAGAACCCTTAAAGGTGTATAATGGCAGTTTCCAAAATATCCAATAGCATAGACAGATATAAAGAGAAACTAACATTTTCCTTCATAAAGTGCAATACTGCAAAGGCCTCAGTGTCTCTTCTGTCCTCGCCAAATGCATTAATCAGGGAGTTCAAAACCACTATACTTGGCTTTATGCCATCAGCTCGCATGATTCTGAATGTATTCATTGCTTGCTCAGACAAACCCTGCCAAGATATATGAATTAAAGCTCCAACGTTTTTACAAATTATTAGTAAATATTTTCCTTTCCTTTTTATGCACATTTCGAATTATCCTATACTTATGATCTAAACAAAGGATTATATTTTTTTGAGATCAGACAATTGTGAATGGAGATGACAAATAAGTTGCAAGAGCTTACTTTCTGTGCATAAGCATTGATCAAGGCATTGTACATCGTTTGGGTTGGCTTCAAACCGGCAGCCTTCATAACCTCCAAACATTCTACCGCATCATTAAAACGCCCAGACTTGCCATAAACATCGATTAATGTGGTATGGGTAACTGAATTTGGGAGCAATCCTTGACCTTTCATCATCCTCAATAAATCGTTCAACTCCTCCCATTTTCCTTGCTGGCCCAACGAATTGATCATTATATTGTAGGTTGTCGTACAAGGGGAGCACCCGCTATCCTTCATCTTTTCAAACAATTCCCAAGCCCTCTCATGTCGGCCGGCCTTACAATGGCAATCAATCAACGTATTCCAAGTCACCGTGTCTGGTTGTATCCCATCCGATTTCATCCTATCAAACGAGTCGATTGCGTGCTGGAGGCAATTATACTTCCCAAACGTATCGATCATGACATTGTAGAAATGCCGGTCGGGACGCACCCCGTTGCTCTGCATCTCCTTGAGGACAGAGAAGGTCTTTTGCCAATCACCCCGGTCACGGTACCTCGCAAGAATTCGACTGAAAACATAAGAATTGGGTTGGACGCGGTTGGCCTCCATCTCCTGCAATATGATCCTTGCACTCTCCCACCTCCCCGCATTAGCATAAGCATCAATAAGAAGACTGTAAGTGTGCTCATCGGGCGTCACCCCACTCTTCTCCATCTGCTCCACAAGCGCCTCGGCATCCTTCAAAGACCCACTCTTTACGTACCCTTTCAACAGCGCGTTGAACGCCCGCACCCTGGGCCGCAGCCCGCCGTCTTTCATCTCCTCGAACACCGCCTCCGCCTCCGCGGCGCGGCCGAAGTCGCTCAACGCCGAGATCAGCGCCACGAAAGTCGCGGTCTTGGCGGTGAGGCCCTGGCTCTGGATGACGCCGAGAAAGGAAAGTGCACGGTTGGGGTCGCCCGCCTTGGAGAAGGCCATGATGAAGTCGTTCAAGAGCTGCGCGTCGGGCTCGATGCAGTCGAGCTCCAGCTCCCGGTGGAGCTTGAGGAGGAGGGAGGGGTCGGCCTTGCCGGCGGAGCGGGTGAGGCAGCGGATGATGAGGCTGTAGTTGGCGTGGTCGGAGGGGTAGCCGCTGCGGCGCATTTCGTCGAGCAGGCGGAGGGCCTTGTCGAGGTCGTCGTTGAGTGCGCAGGCGGCGATGAGGGCGTTGTAGGTGAGCGGGGAGAGGGCGGTCTGGCTGGAGAGGAGGAAGGCCTCGTAGAGGCGGTCGGAGCGGCCGAGGGCGTGGATGAGGATGGAGAAGAGGAGCTCGTAGGAGAAGCATAGGCGGTGGCGTTGGAGCCAGGCGACGAGGGTAGCGGCGGCCGGGAGGGTTTGGGGGGAGGCCACCAGGGATTTGAGGAGGGAGTGCCAGAGCGGGGCGGGGACGGCGCGGTAGGCCTCGGCCAGGCGGAGCTCGGCGGGGTCGAGGGAAGTGGCGGCGGAGGCCGGGTCGGACGACTCGTCGTCGGAGGTGAAGTCGGGGGAGGAGAGGAAGCGGAGGAGGGGGTCGAAGTCGTAGCGGCGGTTGGGGAGGGAGGCGGGGTCGGAGGGAGAGAGGGAGTAGGCGTTGGCGCCGGTGGCGTTGGTGGTGTTAGCTGCGGCGAGGGTGAGGAGAGAGCGGTGGGGGCGGGGGATGGCGGAGAAGGGCGGCGGAGGAGGTGGCGATGGCGGGGGAGGGAGGAGGAGCATTTGGATTTTTTACTGTTTTGGTTGGGAGTGCGAGTGGCCAAGGCCGAGGGGAGGGAAGTAGGGAGAGCCTAATCCAATCCCCAAACGAAATTGATATATTTTTTTATCCAATTATATATATGAGATTTACATTAATTAATTAATATATATATATATATATATAAGATTTTTTAATTATAATTTATAAAATAAAAAATTGGTTGATTCTAACAACGATCTACGACTTGGAGCATGCTAACTTTTCTCCTTCAAACGTGTCTTACGCCTTTATCCAATTATATCTTATGGCTTGAGTTGAAACTCACGAGCTTAAAAAAATTTGGTTATCCAGTGATTTTTTTTCTAATTTATTTTAAGAGTATTTTAACGAGCTTTTTATTTGGGTATTTTTTTTATTAATTATTAGTTTAAAGACCCGTATTAGTTTAAAGACCCGCATAATCGGTAAACTATGTTTAAATTTTATTTCTACTAAAAGTAGAGAACCTAAACATATATATGCTAAAAAATTGCTTGTGTGTTGAACTTACCATAACTACTTTAAAATTGCTATAGTAAATCATTGTGGAAATACAATAATAAAGAGGTAAGAATATTAGAGGTACTAAATTAATCATAATTTTCTAAATTTGCTAAATTTATTAAAAAATTTTTAAAAAAAACATAAAAATTCCATCTAGTAAAAGAGAGGTTTGCTTTATTATACTACACAATTAAATAGATAGATATTATTATGAACAGAAAGAGGTGTGGGCAGGTTTGTCCGCTAGAAATCTTATATTTTAAAGAGTACAAAAAATAATATAACAATATTAAGAAGATATAATAGAGATAATATAAGTAGATATATGATTATTACAAAGTCTCCAAAAAAATTTAAATTTAATAAAAATCTCAAAAAAAGATGGTGTGATATGTAGAAAAGGGGTTTACTTTATTATATTATGTATATATATAGATATTAAATTTAATTGGAGATTGTTAATAAAACATAGACTTTAAATTCCGATAATGTTATTGTAATACCCCGATTCGGCTCACCCGCGAACCGACCCGGAAGTATCACCGGTGACCAAACCGTTCACTAATTTATTAGATTCGGTTAAGCCGACTCAGATCTACCATCGGCGTCTTAAGACGGAGATGCAAACATGAAAGGCATGGATGATATACTTGGGTTCTAACGTGGTCCTATATGCATGACATGATATGCAAACAAAACAGAACGAACGCAGTAAATGAGAAATCAAAAGAGAAATATTTATTTCTATAAAAAAATGGATAAAATTTTCCCTGAAAGTACAATAAGGGCCAACCTGTCCATATATATATATATATATATATATATATCGAGTCCGAGCTCCAAGGCTCCTTATTCATTCATATTTATCTATTCATTTTCATAAACAGTTTATCAAAACATAACGCATTAAAATTTCCGTTCACATAACATTAACACACAATCATTCATATTACATGTGGCAAGTACATGTGTGCGCAATTCTGTGCTGCTCCTCCGCAGTCCCGACAACAGCTTTCAATCATCGTGATCCACACCTACATATATATAAGAAAACCGTCAGTAACGAGTGTTACCGGCCTGGAAAATAACTAATATCAAACTTGCACAGAAAGACTAACCCTCGTGTTGAATAAAAACCATATACTTCATCAAGAACTCTCACAAGGGCACTAATGGGAGCCGTCGCTCTCGAGTCGATAGCGTCCCCTTTCCATATCGTTCTCTTGCCTCGGCCATTTCATCTATTGCGTCTTGCATCAAATCTCATTCTCGTTCATCTCAGCCCTCTACATCCTCCATATTACTCCTGCCCTTGAGCACGAAAGCCGAGTACTTTCAGACAGTCACCTTCAGTACCTTTTGAACCACAAGTCTAGACATGCATTGTACTTAACAGTACCCGTAAACGTCCACGTTCTCCGGGTGTGAGGAACTCAAATGCGGAATTGTCAGGATCCCTCGGGAATGGAGTTATCCAGAACCCGCTTTGACTGGCCAGTACCCTCTGGAGTAGCGCAATCATCGAATTCCCCTGTCACACATCTCACTGAAAACGCAAAATGTACATATATGTAGGCATGGGTAGGGAACTTAATAAAATAGGCCCGAATGCATCGTGAGCTGGATCTGAATTTTGAAAACATACTCGAGGGATTTCATCCTCTAGGGTTATTAATCCGGAAATGCGATCGACTAAATGGCCCGTATAGAGTAGGATCTAATAAAACACCACTCGACACGTCCTCTTTTCTGTTCTAAACAAAACATGATAGATCAACGTAAAAACAGAAACGAGTCATAAACGGACCTAGCAGAAGCTCCAAGCGTGGTTGCGTGCCTAGGCAGCAGCTCCTACTCCGTACCTACACATCAAAACTAAATACTAACGCTCGTTCATGATGGATTCACACACCCTATAGCATACACACATCATCACGCATCAATCAACATACATCAATAATAAT
Organism: Piper longum; assembly: GCA_032619315.1. Classification (NCBI taxonomy): domain Eukaryota; kingdom Viridiplantae; phylum Streptophyta; class Magnoliopsida; order Piperales; family Piperaceae; genus Piper; species Piper longum. The sequence continues at coordinate 18,099 of JAVDBV010000306.1, forward strand.
CAATATGAATTTTCCTAATCTACGTTGCATTAGATTATAATAGTTGCTTAATCGACCTAATTAATCACTTAGCATTCATTTTAATATTACATAGTCACACATGCATCCATATTTTTATTAACATAAAAATACATAACACATGTCATTCAATCATAACATCCTAACATGTTGCACTAATAATCATTAACTCTAAATAATTAAATTAAATAAATTATACCTCGCGCGTCGTCGACAATCGGTGACGACTAGGGTTTCGTTGCGCGTGTCAGAGCTCAAATTCGGCACTCAATGGCGTCCAACGTTCGATTAGGTTCAATTGGATGAACTCGGCAGAAAACTAAGCAATTCCGATCTTCCGGCAAGTTCGGCGGTTTTTCAGATACTGTCATGGCCGGGCAATCGGGGTAAGGGTCGGCTTCGTCTCGATGAGCCCAACCCAATGCTGGTGACGACAAGACCAACCGTGACAGCGATGGCCGTCAGCAGCAGCACCGAATCTAGCCGGTGCGGTGGGTCGCTCCAATCGGGCCCACGGCTGGCCTCGGCATCGGCACTGGGTAGCGGGGAAACGTCGGGGAGGTGGTGAGGGTGGTCGTCGATGTCACGATGGCAGTGGCGCGACTCAAACGGCGGCGAATCGGCTCCGAGAACAGTGGAGGTGTCACGGCTGATTCCGGCGTCGTGGTGGCCCGATCGTGGCCGGAGTTGGTGGGGGCGGCACTGCTGCAGCACGGCCGACCTGAGCAGCGTCAGTCACCAGCGGAGCGGCGCTCAGCGGCGACGGTGACCAAGGGCAGTGGCTAGGGTTTGGTAAGAGTAGAGAGAAGTGTCGGGGGTTTTTCGGGAAGGAGATGAGGTATAGGGGGTGGCAAACTTTTAAATTAAACTTGACTCGACACCGACTCGAGTTAAGAATAATTCTAACTCGTAATAAAACCTAAACAAATCTTAAAAAATCAGGAAAATCCTGTAAAATAAAATAAACACTACAACATCCAAATGACATGCTCTATAGCTAATAACCCATCCAAACTACCCCATAACGCGTCCTAATGCGTTAATCGGCCTAAAACTATTTCTATGAACAAATCAATAAAAAAAATTACTGCATACTTTAATACATTCTGATAACTCATCTCACATCATCTCTTCGACGTTATCATCATATATTCAGGTATACATGGCTCTCATCGCTCATAACTCACGCTGGTCTCGACTCAGCGTGCGGTCTATGAACTGACTTGACTCGAACCGACGATTGAACCGACTGGTTCGCTATAATAAAACACTAACTCGAGTCACGGGTTTGACAACTATACTTAGTTCTCTAACCTAATGATCATCGAAAAAAATTCTTTAATTAGTTAATTATCTATTTAATTGTTAGACTTGATGAATTATCAAACTAGTTGTCAATTATACTATTCATGATTCTTTTGAGTTGTTTTAATTTGTAGCATTCATTTACATCAATTAAAAAGATGCAATGCCTCGTTTTATACATGTCATCATATGTTATTCATGTTCATCTCTTTGATGCACTACATTTAATCATATTTTTATTATTTAATAATTTATATAGTTTTCATTTTTATGAATTGTCTACAATTTATAAGCGTATTTTAAAATGTACTTCAATTTCTTTTTTTTTAAATACGTATAATACTATCCTCCTCTGTACCGAAATTATTTGTCTTTTTCCCAAACTTTTTATTTCTCCTTTATTAACTCAATTCTCCTACTTCAATCTAATTTTTTTTACCATTTCTTACCCAATAAGCTATAAATTACCATATCTTACATGCATGTAAGACATGAATATGGTTGTTAATGAAGCAAACTGAGCCAAATTTTACCTAGTTCAAACTTTGCTCATTGAGTTCGATGTGAGCGATTAGTACTTCTCATTTGTTGTTTCAATTCTGGTCCCATTTCTATCTAATTTCTTACCATCCCCCCCAAAAGCTATAAATAAGGTATCTAATTTATTACTATCTTACCTTATAAGATGTAAATAGAGTTGTTCATGAAGAGAGTCGAGCCAAATTTAACTTAGCACTAATTTGGCTCATTTGATTCCAAGTTGGATGTGAGCTGGTTAAAAAAACAAAATTAATCTCGTCATTGTATTGTCTAGGGTGGTGTGGACATCCGATTGATCGTGTCCACCCAAATCCAAGTTGTGTGTGACTAAATTTAACCAACTGGATTTGATGGAATAAGAAATTATTCAAACACACACACACACACACATATGTGTGTGTGTGTGTGTATATATATATATATATATATA
>JAVDBV010000307.1:0-23511 GCA_032619315.1 Piper longum
AGGTTAGATCTTTCCTTCAATCTATTCTTCAAATAAGACCAAATGACGGATTGTTATGTGTTTAGGCGGATGAGATGGCGCAGATGTTCAGCCAAAGAATAGCTCAAGCTGAAGCTATGGCCCGTGCAGATATGCTTATATTTCAGCTAGAGGTACTTTTTTGTTTTTTTAGTTTAGCACCAGAAATGACATTTTTTCTATCACAAAAAATCAGGACCATTGTCAATGCCGTGAATTTTACTTGGCAGTTGTGCCTAAACTCTAAATCCATGAACGAACATTACCACCCATCATAATCCGTGAAGGATGTTTATTGATTATGATATGTAGCTTTGAAAAGCTATAATGGATAAAGAAATCCAAATCTGACATCTCAAATAACGTCAACTTTCGGCTTCAACCTTGAAAGGACTTGAACCGATGAACTGGCTTAGCCGCTGACACTTTTGCTTGTTAATTATCTTATTTCCATCCACTATGCTAGAGGTGATATTTGTATATTTCTGTCATTTTTCTAGCATTGGAACTTGTGGAGCTGTTCTTATTCAACTATTTAAGCTCACAACTTAAGATTTAGTAGACCCTTTCTACCAGGTTCTCTAGCCGAAGAATGATGGGTGAGTTTTTTAATATATTTCATATCCCTTTTTATATATATGTAGATGAATTTTACTGTTGTCTAATTTTTAATTTTGTTAAAAGATCATGTCAATAAGAATGAAATGAGTCAAGCCATACCCAATAGTTTGGAAGGCATAATTGAAGTAATTGATGAATTGAACGAGGTGGTTGAAATTGAAGAGCTGCAAAATCTGGAGCACGAGAATAAGGAAATTGAAAATGAAAAGATTGGAAGCGAAGAGAAAGAAAACAAAGACTCGCAAAGTACCATTCGTACATTATTGGTTCCCCGAGAAGGAATGGAATTCAATTCTAGTAATGAAGCGTGTAATTTTATAATGCATATGGTTTGCTAAGGGGATTTGGAACTAGAAAAGCTTCTTCTCTTTATTCTAAAGGATCAAATATGTTGTACAAAAGGTTATTTGTTTATGAGAAAGAAGGTAAAAAGAGGTTGGATGACCCTAGAGAAGCGGGAAAGAATGTTAAACGACGACCAGACACAAGAGAGAATTGTAAGGCAAGGATGATAATTAAATTAAACGAGGAAAGGAAATGGGTTGTGGTTAACTTTGAAGACGTTCATACACATGGTTTTGCATCTCCAACAAAGGTAATTTTCAAACATGTTATATGTATTTCTTTTTGCTTTGTTGGGTAGAATTGCTATTATTTAAATCTATAATATTTTGTTTTTCCTTTAATAGGTTAAAAAGATTCGATCGCATAAGAATATGGAATCCACTTCTAAACAACTTATTATGGATCTAAATGATTGTGGAATTGGGCCATCCAAAATTTCTCGGGTCTTGAATCATGGTGAGGGTTGTATGGATAGCGTTACTTTACGTGATTGTAAGAATCATCTAGCAAAGGCAAGAAAGAATAATATTGGTCGACAATGTATGCAAGTGTTTGACTTCTTTCAATGCAAAGCACGGGTTGAAGATGGTTTTTTCTTTAAAATGGAGGTTGATGAAAATAATCAAGTTAGAAGCATTTTTTGGGCAGATAAAAGGTCAAGGATGGCTTATATGCAATTTGGAGATGTTATAGTTTTTGATGTGACATACAATACAAATAGTTTTAAAATGCCTTTTGCTCCATTCACAGGTGTTAATCATCATAGACAATCTATACTTTTTGGATGTGCCTTACTTGCAGATGAAACAACTGACACTTTTACTTGGTTGTTCGAAACATGGTTAGAGTGCATGTGGGGCAAGAAGTCACAAGGTATAATAACTGATCAAGATTTAGCAATGAGAAATGCTATTACAAAAGTCTTTCCTGGTACTCAACATAGGTTTTGTTCTTGGCACATTGGAATGAAAGCTAAGATGCATTTAAATCAGTTTGGACATCATCTAGATTTTTTTAAAGACTACAATAACTGGATATTTGCTCATACAGTTGAAGAGAATGAAAAAAATTGGAAAGAGATGAAAGTGAAATATGATATTAAGGTGGGTAGTTGGTTAAATGATATGTATGAGATTCGTTCACAATGGATCAATGCCTACCTTAAGGATTATTTTTTTGCTGGTATGACATCTAGCCAACGCAGTGAGAGTATGAATGCATTCTTTGACGGATATGTGAATGCACAAACACCTATTAGTGAGTTTGTACAACAATATGACAATGCAATACGTCAACGACGAGATGAAGAGGCTTATGAGGATCACAAATCTTTGCACACTAAGCCTATAATGCATGTGGGGAGCACATTGGAGGAGCAAGCTAGATCTATCTATACTAGGAAAATATTTTCCCTTTTCCAAGCAGAATTGAAGGAATCTCTATTATACAAATGTAAGCAGATTAGTTGTGAAGGTTCAAGAAAGTTGTATGAAGTGAAGAAAAATATGGCTGCTAAAAATTGTCATGAAGTGGCATTTGAAAACAAATCGTCCCTCTCTATTGAGTGCACTTGTAAGAAGTTGGAAAGTGAAGGTATTCTTTGTCGACATATTTTGAGGATTTTGGACTGGATGGATATTGATATTATACCAGAAAAGTACATTTTGTTTCGATGGACTATCAATGCTCGATACACATCAGTTGCTAATTTGAGAAATATAAGAGAAATTCATACATCTGGAGTTACACCATATATGAATTATTGCATTCGTAGTGCAATATATAAAATCTTTTTATAATGCAGACAGTTATAATTTAAAATTACACAGAAAATCTTAAGCCTGAATTTCATAGAAAACACGTACTATTTAATTACTATGCCAAATCTTTGAGCTAATCATAATATATATAATTAAATCAACTGATTTTATTAATAAAATTAATGATAGTACTCAAGAAACGAGATCTGATTAAAAGCAAGACATAATTCAGCCAATAAAATACAATGAAATACAAAAATAAATTAAATTCTCTAAATTAAACACGTACTATTTGTTTCTATATGATATGTAAAACAGCATAATCAATCGATGATTATGTTCTATTTTTTTTGGGCCAATTGGCCAAAGCCCACTAAACCAGGAGTGGCATTTTCGTTATTAACATCAAAACCAAGTGCCCTTTACCCAACCCAAACCCTCAAAAACCCTAATTTTCGTTATCAAGCCTCCTATCGCCTTCCTCCTCTCTCCGCCACAGACGCCGCCGCCGGTCCGTTTCTGCAAACGCGGACCGGTCGGAGTCAGAAAGCTCGAATCTTTCCGGCGAATGGGTCGCGTGATCCGAGCGCAGCGCAAGGGAGCGGGCTCCGTCTTCCGATCCCACACCCACCACCGCAAGGGCGCTGCCAGGTTCCGGTCCCTCGACTTTGGCGAGCGGAATGGGTACCTCAAGGGGGTGGTGACCGATGTCATCCACGACCCCGGCCGCGGCGCCCCGCTCGCCAAGGTCACATTCCGGCACCCGTTCCGGTACAAGCACCAGAAGGAGCTCTTCATCGCCGCCGAGGGGATGTACACGGGGCAGTTCGTGTACTGCGGCAAGAAGGCGAATCTGATGGTCGGGAATGTGCTCCCTCTCCGGTCGATCCCCGAGGGTGCGGTCGTTTGCAATGTGGAGCATCATGTTGGGGACCGGGGTGTGTTGGCTAGGGCGTCTGGTGATTATGCTATTGTTATCAGCCACAACCCTGATAATGGAACCACTAGGTGTGGACTCTACTTTCCTCTTCTTTGTTTATAAAGTATCTGTTTTGTGTTGTTGTTTGCTGGTGTTTACCTTGTGGTGTCATTTGCATTTGTGTTTATCTTGTCGAATTTTCTGAATGTTGAAATGACTGATGTGTGCCTTTTCGGTATGGTTTCCTATTATATTTTTCATATGGGCAATTCGTTTGTTGTTGAGATTGGATGGTCATCATTCATGGCTTTAAGAGCCGGTATGTTATTTTTTTAATTTTTCCATGTTACGTTTAAAGCCAATTGTTTTACTATTCTGCCGAAATTAAATCGGTTCTAGCTCGGAAGATTCTTTTTCGTTTCAACAAAATTGAGGTGATCGTGGATTAGAGCACTGTTTATCGTTTCACTAATCCCATATGACTTTCACTTCGTTTACGCCTTCTTGATAAGCCACCTTTTTGGTTTTCGTTTGGATGTTGAGCTGTGGAAGGGCAACTATATTGACAATTTTATTTCGTTGTTAACTATTCAATACTGATAGAAAAACAAATATCGTCTATTTTTATGGTATATTGGTGTTTCTCTTTGGAGTAACTTTTACCAACTACTAACTGGTTGAAGAGTAGTTGAAATGGAGCCTCTCCTAAATGTAGGAGCATATTGCTGTATGTTTTCCCGTGTATTCATCTGTGGTGTTGTAAATATTTCTGATTGGTATATTATAGAAGTCAAATGGCTCGACCTTAACCAGTAATGTGTGAAATTTATTGCTTTCTTGCTTAAATCCAAGATTGCAATGTTTGCCTTCAGAAGGAGAGTACTCGTTGAGTTTGACTTTTTTCGGCTGATAAGCTTTTTTTTTAATTCTGATGTCCTGTTTTAACCTAGATAAGTACGTGGAGACATGGACACCATTTTATCCATTTTAATTATTCAAAAGTGCAGAAAAGAGCACCCATTTTTCACATTTTCTTTGTCTCATATGTGTTGCATTCTGATTCTTTTTGATGCTGTCCCCATGGAGTTTCTCTTTTTGAGTGATTCTATTTTTGAGTTCCATGATCAACCCTGAGCAGCTTGTAGGAGTAATCTGAAACGTACATAGCATGACTTGTCTATTACTTGAAAAACTGTAGTGTAGCTAGGTCGTGCAAGTGTAGGCATTGCTTCACTTTTATGTAAAGCTTAAAATTAGCACAAGTAACTTATTTTGATATACATGTCAGAATTAAGCTTCCATCTGGGGCCAAGAAAATTGTTCCTAGTGGATGTCGAGCTATGATTGGTCAAGTTGCTGGTGGAGGCCGAACTGAGAAGCCAATGCTGAAGGCCGGCAATGCATACCACAAGTACCGGGTGAAGAGGAACTGCTGGCCGAAGGTGCGTGGTGTTGCCATGAACCCTGTGGAGCATCCTCATGGAGGTGGTAACCATCAGCACATTGGTCATGCGAGCACTGTCCGCCGTGATGCTCCACCCGGCCAGAAGGTGGGTCTTATTGCCGCAAGAAGGACAGGCCGTCTTCGTGGGCAGGCCGCTGCAACTGCTGCCAAGGCAGATAAGGCTTGATGAGTTAATGGGATTGAAGATTTATATCCTGCTTGCATTAGTTCCTTTTTGTTATTACTTCTCTGCTGAAGATTTTGGGCACCGTTATTTGGCACATCTATATTTTATCTAAGAAATAAGTTTTTTTACCATATTTATTTTAAAATTTTTATATAAATATAATTAAATTATACAATTTCATATATGATCAAATTTAAATAAAAATATACGTGATTAAATTATCTTTGATATAATTATGTCAAAATTAAGATATTTTAATCATAAATTAAATTTTTAGTATTAATTACACGGAGAAAAGACATCAATAAATACAGACTATGATAACTTGAGCATGAATGAGTCGACTCACATACTAATTAATTTGTCTCGAACTCAATTAAATGAATAGAATTTGAGTTGAGTAAATTCCACTCAGATTTCCAAGATGAACACCCTTGCGTAGAATTCTTTAAAGTTCATGCACTACGTTACTACGTTAATATTTTCATTAGGGAACTGGTAAAAAAAACTCTATCCAAAAAAGTAAGTAAAACCTTTGCATTGAGCTCAATTTGAGCTCTATAAAAATGAGAATTTAATTACTGCTAATATTTAAATATAAAAATAAAAAGATTATTTTTAAAAATATATATATATTTGTCTTTTCCTAATCATAAAATCCACCGATCCATCGTAAAATTGCCGTTTATATTGTAGCGGGTCAAAGACGGGCAACCGAACAGTCGGTCACGTTCAAATTAAGCGGGTCAAATACAGGTGGAACAAACCGTAGCTTCCTCTTTCTTGATTCCCGCCAAGGACGATTGACGACACCGGCACCGACACCGGCACCGACACCGGCGCCGGCACCGGCCCGGCGAGGTTCACCCACAGAGGTTGATACGCTTCTTCTTCTTCAACCAAGGTTTCTTTTATCCTTATAGGCGCGATTGAGGACATTGGTTTCGAATTTTGTTAGGATCATAGCAAAGATTGTCATCGGTGGTTTAATCTTTCTTCCATTTCTTTCTTCTAAAAGCTTCTTCCATGAAGCAGCTAGAGGTGGACGGCTACGTTCGGTTGGCATTGGTTGGATTTTTTGTTTGTGATATGCAGTATTACATTCTTTAGCGTCTCTTTTTTATTTTGGATTGAGCGTATGTCAGCGTCTCTTTCTTATTTCTCGTTTATGAAATTTGACAGACAACACCAGTTTACCTCCCTGCTTAATCTGTCATTAACTCTTGGATATCATTATATTTTTCTTGCGTGCGTGCAGGAGGATTCTGTGGCAATACGGGTCATGACCCACATCTCCTTGCAACTTTTAGGGCTATGCAGATTTTGGCTCTTCTTGACAGACTAGATGTTATCAACGCTCACAAGGTTTCAAATTGTATCCTTTGACAGAGTCCGCATATGGCTCCAATTTTTTTGTATATAAGGTTTTTATTTTTTTTTACTTTAGTTTAAGAATTAACATTACATGAAACCAACGTTTTAAATACTTTATGATTGTCTGTTATTATGAGCAATAAAATTGGAGAATTTTTTAGTTTTATATAGTGTTCGTAGCTTGTATTCATACTTTTCTTCAAGGTCAAAGTGTTGCCCAAAAATGTTTTTGTTATTCTTAAATCACTTACACTCTGAAAGAAGATGTCTCAAGCTTGCAAAATGAGGACGGCTCTTTTTCAGGTGATATGTGGGGCGAAGTTGATACTCGGTAAATCTTTTCTCTTGTTTAACCTCATTCATGCTATACCAACTTTACATGAATCGCTAAACATCCTAAGCAGTATTTATTGAACATCACAGGTTTTCATATTGCTCTCTTTGTTGCCTCTAACTGCTACACCGTTTGGATAGAGTTAATATCCCAAAAGCCTAGGCTATATCATAAGTTGCAGAGCTTTTGATGGTGGATTTGGAAGCGAACCTAATGCGGAGTCGCACTCTGGTCAGAGTAATCTTCAACAACCATAGCCTTTTTTTTTCTAGTGTGTGGCAAAAATGTTAAAAAGAAATTTTCATGGTCATTTTCTGATGCTGTTTTGTCATCTATAATGCAGTTTCTGTTGCGTGGCTGCTCTTGGCATCGATGGATCTCTCCATCGTATTCACAGAGACCAGCTTGGATGGTGACTATGTGAAAACCAAACAAAATGTGGAGGCTTCAATGGGCGACCGAATAAGGATGCTGATGTCTGTGATTTAGTAAGGTAAATCTCTCTTTCCCAGTGTTCTACGATCATTCACGAATATATGGATGGATTAAACAGGTTTGCTAGTCGTGGTGGGTTCTCCCTAGCTTGGCTGCCATAAACCGTGTGCACTGGATTGACAGTCTGGTCAAGTTCATTTTAGATTGTTAGGTTGATAAGCATATTCTCTTTTTTCAAAAGGCCCATCTTCTATTTTGATATGTGAATGTATTTTTCTATCAATTAGGACGACGAGAAAGGAGGAATTTCATAAAGCCATGAATATTGTAAACATCTTTTTCATACCTTCTATGGTATGGCAGGTAGGTTGTGATTCATGATTTTGCAATATCATTCATGTCCTCTGCATCATCTTTGTCCTCCCAAAAATTATTTTGGATACTTTCGAGAAAAAGGAAAAGACCGACTTCCATATGCATTTTGCTACGAGTTTTCATTTTCCAAGTGACTAACATTCTGGTCGCAAAAGCTATATCAGGTTTGTTATCTTTCACATGTGTGCTGTTTATTTATATGCAGGTCTTTCGCTTTTAGAATATCCTGGACTAAAAGCTATTGATCAAGTATAATCTCTGCCGGTTGAAGTTGTGAATAGGATCCTCTTAAACGGCTAACAAAACGATCTCTCTGTATGCATCTTCTTCGTCCTGCACTGGAGATTAATTTTTCATAGCACATATGATATAAATTGCAAGCTCTACAGCTTAAATTCCTGTTTACATCAAATTACTGGTAATATCGACGAGTTTTGCAATTTCTCATCGAAACAAATGGATGCTACATCATGTGTTGCCTATAAGTGGTGATGTTGAAACCAAAGGAAAGTAATTGTTCAATGTTGATCTTTGTTCCAGTGTTGCTGTGTTTTTCAGTCGATGCTCATGTAGTAGCTTCAAATCTGATTGTGTCACACCCATGTCGAAACTGAGAATACTTTAGATACATTATATTTCAACTCAATATAAACATCTCCATTCCATTCTAGCCTCTTGCACCTTAAGGATTACTCCTTGTGCATGAAAGGAAATTAACTTCCAGACCCATCCCTTTCAAAGTTTTAGGAGAAGCTTTAACAGTACGATCCCATGGCGACACCCAAATTTAACCAACTAGATACGAGAAGCATGCCATTCCTCGGGCTGCTCTACATAGCACACTTCATATCAAGCTTGGACCTGTCTTCATCTTCTTATGTCAATAAATATTCCATCAATTTTGTGCAATTTGCTCTTGCGGACAATTCCCATTTAGTTTGTGCAAAAGTGATACTCTTGAACTGGGATCAAGCATTGAGATAAATTTTCACGGTAGTCAACTGCAAAAATGATGTCCAGCTGATGAACATTCATCGAATAACACAAACTTAGCCTAGGTTTGGGCACCGTTTCTAGACAACAATAACTCTACTAAACCTATCCTCTTATTTTTTTGAGACAGTTGAATTCATAGGCGACAAACTCTTATATACAGGTGTTGATGGAAGTCCGTAAAAGTTTGCTGGTCATCCAGTAAACAAATGTATCTGGCTTGTGGGATTTGAACACCTTACGTATTGTTCTTTTGGCTGTCCTGCATGGAGGTCAAATGCCAAAAAGCATATCAGCTGGCTACCTTATCTTATGCATCACCAACAAAAAACAGCCAGAAAGTAAAGAAGCTAAGTCAGAGAAATGAAGGGTATCCCACCCAGGTTACAAGATGCTAAGACGTAAAGCCACAATAGAACTCATATGACTAAAAAAAAAAGGAATATCATCCTAAAAATGATCATAGGTTCACCATAAAGCAAATTTTATATCCTCACTCAAAAGAAAATGTAAGGTAGCGATAAGTCAGTTACTTTTTAGGATAGATATCAAAAGCTCAATATCGGTGTAAGTCCTCGGTGAGTGTGAAGTGAAATGCTCAGTTCTTCATTACGATGCATACTTTTAAAGCATTTTCACCGGCTCCACCATCCCATGGTCCGTTCTGCAGAACAAGAATTATGTAAAAAACATATCAATGGTAAAAAAATGCATCATACTGATTGAAGTATCATAGAGATAAATCTGATACAACTACTCCCGAAATATAAGTTCGTTCACAGTTTAAAAGGCTTCCTTTTAATTTACGAGGTTTATCTTGTCACAAAAGCCATGACAGAATACATATTGTAAACTTTAAACGGCTTGCTTCTATCATACAAAGACTCAAGATATAAGACACATTTGGTAAACGGTGCATTGGAAATCAAGCTTGGAACATATTCTTTTCGAAACAAACACTTTGTCAAGACTTAGGACAAAAGAGGGACATTTCTAAGCTTTTTTTTTTCTTTTAACATTAAGTAGTAAATAGTGCAGTTATGGTAGGACGCCAGTCTCTGGACAAGTGATTTTCAAAAATCAAACAGCAAATATTTTCAAACACTCAAGGAAGGGTAGGAGAAAATCATATAAGAATTAAAAACCTAAAACCTCGCAGTTTAAAGTATTTGTTTGTTTGTTTTTTATGACACGGAGACTATTCATAAGAAACAATTAGCTAAGCTAGATAATATAACGAAATCAAATCTTACTTGCAGGCAGCAACACTTTCTTCTTCAACTGATAGTAAAAGATACGGTTGATAGAGGGCCCCATGTCCAGCTCTACTGCATTTTATCACTCTTTGCCATGACAAATAATCGCATCAAAAAGTCATCTGGCATATTTCTCTGGGAGCGGGCATATTCATCAAGAAGCAGCCAAACGATAGTTATTCACCAACATAAATCGGCCACCATAGACAACCAACAGGTCAAACAAACTTCTTAAGTCACAAGCAGTTTTAAAAGAAAGCGTAAATAAGAAGACCCGGACCTGTACCTGCTAAAATGTTGATTCATTCCAAGATTGTCCAAATAAAGTACGTTGCACATTGTGCTCCTTTGACACCTGCAAAAATATCAAGGCAATTACAAATAAGAACTACTTTCCAACCAAAAGAAAAGAGCCATCCAGATATGAAAATAAGTTTCAATAAAAAATAGCATAGCCGCAGCATGGTCAAGAAGTGCAATACATGTTTATCTGATTTTACTGGTGATTTACAAAATCTTCATTTTAAAGCTAAACCTCAGCAAATAGACCAAGTTAAAAAAAAAAAAGTTTTCACCAACCACATGATATGACACCAATTATCTCCTATAAAATTTGGACCAGCTGATCATAATAATGAGTACAAGTAAAAGCCATATATTAGGAATTCACAACATAAAATTTGGCAACCCAAAAAAACGGCAAAAAGAATTACATTATCAATGTTATCCATCATTACCAAAATATTTAGCTAAGAGACAAATCTTCTTCCTTCAGTTTGATTGATTATGAGCTGCATTTACATTTAAATAGATAGATCAATATCACTTTACGGATTATCTTAATCCATGTTCATCAACCAACAAAGATGAAGGGTTGATGATTTTCTGACCTGAATGAGCTCTTGATCCCTCATAGTTGTGTTTCCAGATCCACCAACAAATTCGCTCATACCAATAGATGATGCAATTATGCCAGTATTCCTCAAGAAAAAAAGATCAACCTTCATATAAGGTCATTACAATTTGTATGTAACTACCATAGACTTTCTGGACTCATCAGGCATTTCCCTCTTTTCACCATGACACAAAACACCTGGTAGGACTCTTTCAACATGTTCTTCTCAAAAAGGACATAATATAATCTATTCTGATTGGAAATAGATGGTTTAGAGCCATGAAAAAGCATTTCTTTAAAGACTCTAAATACCAAATCACTCAACCCCATATGGCAGAGACTATAAATTAGAACGTGGTACAAGGTTCCACTGGGTACTAAACCCCTCTTGTACATCGAGTAAGAAACCATGAGCGCCTCTAGTACTCTTCCGCTGCCACAGAGGCCTTTTATCAAAGAGCAATAAGCCCCTGTATCTGGAAGACAACCACTTGTATTCATGTCATTGAAAACTTTGATTGCCAAATGAATCTCGCCTAGACGATTGTGGCCATCTATGAGCATTGTGTAAGTCACCCTGTTGGGTACTATTCCAGCCTCTCTCATCAAATCAACAATAGAATGTGCATCTTGCATCAATCCCTCATTGCATTTGCTATTGATAATGACATTGTAAACACATATGTCACACTGCAATTTTAAACGATTGATTTTTCTCATGATAGAATTTATCACAACTTCCTCTTTCCCAAAAAACATGTTGGGAGAAACATGGAACAGATGAACCGGTAAGACTGTTCTTTGAGGGAGGAGAGTAAAAATAGTACGTTCAGCCTTCATCAACCGCCTCGTCAGATGGGGGTCCCTTGCACGTGTACCCCTCATATTCTTGCATAGTGATGACATCAAGGACCCATATGTTTTCACATTTGGCATCACCTGATTTCTATTCATCAAATGAAGCAAATTATGTGCAAAGTTTAGCTCCCCTTTCCTGCTGAACTGGTTGATCAAACTTGTGTAAATTGCAGTATCTGGCAAAAAACCATCTTCTAACATTTTCTGAAGGTATAGACATCCTTTCTCAAACATATTACTCTTCATTAACCCATTTATAAGGGCACAGTAAGTGCGGATGGTTGGTTGAAAACCCTGGATTTTCATCTCCTCAAAAAGAGCGCATGCCTCAAGAGCTTTGCCAATTCTCCCGTAGCCATTAACCATTGAAGTATAGACCCACACATCGGGTGTTAATCCTTCCTCATCCATGGACCTAAAGAGATACTCTGCTTCCAGTATTCTTTTAGATTTACACAAAGAATTGATGAGAACATCGTAAACAGCAACAGATGGCTGCAGTCCTTTTGCTACCATTTCATCAAACAACAGAAGAGCAGATCCTGTCTCTCCAAGTTTTGAATAAGCATTAATAAGTATCAGATAAGTCACACAATTAGGGCTGACACTTTGGCCATCCATACAATTCATTACCATCTCTGCACTTTTTAGTTGATTGTCTTTAACGAGGCAGCTAATCACACAGTTGAAAGAAGAAACCAAAGGTTTTAAGCCATGAACCACACATTTCTCTAGAAGAAATAATGCCAAACCCACATTGCCTTCTTCACAAAACTCATTGATGAGTATATCTATTGCTCTTTCTGCAGGAATAATACTGCATTTGATAACCTCATCGAACAGAAGTTCAACATCTCGCTCACCACTCACAGAATAAGAAGATGCCAACGTCTGTTTGTCGAAAAAACCATTCTTCACCATAGCTTGCAAAATTTGCAAACCCGACATTGGACCTTTACCCTTTCGTTTCGGTACAACAGCAAACATTCTCGAGATGCAATAGGTGATGATATCAGGAGATAGTCCTCTCTCTCCCATTTGCCGGAGAATATCAGAAGCCATATCTTCCATGCCCGCTTTCAAATACCCATGAATGAGCACATTGTAGGCATACACATCTGATCTGCATCCCATCTCATGCATCCTTCTAAGGACCTCCACAGCTCTATCAAATTTGGATGATTTGCAATACGAAAGAACAAGCCAATTGCAAATGGAAGGAGATGGATGAAAACCATGGGACAAAATCTCGTAGCACAAGCATTCAGCATCCTCCATCCTCCCTCCCTTTAACAAACCATGCACCAGAGACATGGATAAGCGAAGAGATGGTCGGGTGCCTATCATCAGCATCATTCGAAGCACACCACAGCCTTCCCGCCATTTTTGATCTCGACACAACGCCTCAATAAGAGACAAGTAAGTGGGATAGGTGGGGAAGACCCCTTGCTCACAAGCCCTCCAGAATAGTTGGAGTGCATCGGAAAACTCCTTCCGACCAACAAATGCCAGAAGCAAGGAATCATAGGCAGGCTTGACAGAGGAAGCGTCAGGCTTGATGACATGATCCATGCAAACTCCAAACTGAATAAGCTTGCCCAGGATACCGGAGTACATTACCACACGATTCGACATAGCCGAATCCGGCATCAAAGCGGGAGACTTTTGCATCGAGCTTCCGTACAACTCTCGAGCTCTACTACCTACGCCCGACCTCCGAAGCTCATGGAGCGGTTTGGAGGTCATGGCAGGATCAGAAAACATGGAGAGGTTTGCCGGGACATTGGGTGTCGGGTGGTGGTCGGCAGATTCTGCACAAGGATCAACAAGGGCAGCACAAGGACAACTACTAATTGGGTGCATGCGAACAAGTAGGAAGCTACATCTCTTTGCTTTTATCATTCAACAAAGAAGAAGATGGTAATCAGAAATGGATAAAATTAGATAACTGGAGCTACCACTAACATAATAATCATGGTAAACCGCGAAGGTCTGGCTGGGACGTTGTCGATGGGGAACTCGCCCAAAGGTGGCGCCTTTTTTCCTGGAGAGAGGGAAGATGGGTGAGAATGGAGGGGAAGGGAGAGAGGGGGAGAGGAGGCGGCATTGGCGGCCATGGCCACGGAAGGAAGGCGGTGCCTAGCAAGGGAACCGGGTAAAAGTATAGGGCATAATTTTTAAAATTATAAATCAAATATTCTATTTGATATTAATAATATATTTTATCATTAATATTTTTTTAAATATTAGTCGATAAAAAATCGAAATTTTATTTTTAAACAATTTTAAATTGAAAAATAAGTACAAATTGAAACAGGCGAAAGGTCGAAATCATATTAGATTTTAAAAAATTTTACAGCGAGCATACAAAAACACAACCCATAATGTAATGTGACGTAATTTTATAATTATAAAATAAAATTTATTATTTTCTTAATATTTTTAGTCGACCTAACTTAAAATTTATTCGACTCTATTCAAAACCTAATATTATATAAATAATATTTATATTTTTTATACGCATTGCATAAAATATAAAAATAATGAATAAAATTAAAATTATAACGACAATTTTACGTCTTTTTTAGATATAATAGATTAAATAAATGTTTTAAACGATTTAATTTTAGCTTTTCAATACATAAAATAAATAAAATTTAAATTGCGTGGAGGAAGCGTTTGAGCTCTCATTCGATTAGTAACAGAGATGGGCTATGAGCCCATCATGGAGGGCATGAGCGATGAAGAAGACGAGGATGAGGGAGCATCCGACCCTGGCTCTGCTCCTCAGCCGCCTCCAACATCCGGCGTTGGAGGTCTCCTTCTTTATTTATTTTTTCATCAATCATTATTTCATGTTCTGTTTTTTTTTTTTCTTCACCATGACGGTCGGTTCTGCAGGGACGAGCGGTGTCGGTAATGCCGCTATCTCCGTCTTTGTCAAACTAGTTCTAGGCATGTGTCTCCGCCACTTCGATGTTGCCAGTGATGATGTTTATACGTGCTATTGAAAAATATTTGTTAATAAGTAGTTGTTTTAGTTTTCATTTTTTTCCAAATAATAATGGATTGAAGGTGAATCATAGGATTGGTGATCCTTTTTTTTTTTTTAATCATGTGGTTATTGCTGTTTGTTTTGTCGAGCGTTGTCAGTCCTAGCTGCTAAATATCTGGATTTCATTGTTATTGATCTTTGTGACAGATGAGGGATGTATCGATGCTTTCTTTTTTTTCCTTTTTTCTTTATGAATAATTGCTGTTTCAACTTTCGATGTTGAGTATTAGAGGCAGTTGTTGGTATTAGGTTCTTGTTTCCAGCCCTGGAGGTTGGGTTGGAGGTGCAGATAACGGGATATGCTTGTCTACAGTGATTTCTTTTTCTAGCCTGGTGTTTGGGAAATGGCTTATTGTTGAATCTTGTTTCCCTCGGTTCTGTGGGATGAATAACTTCCTTTCAGACACTGCTTTTTAGAATTGCATGCTCTTGAGCTTTTGATCTTTCCATCTAATACGCAGCATGGCATAAGATCTCTTCCTTAATGATGCAACAGTCATCCTGAGAGACGGGTTGGTGAAATCCTGTTTTCCTTGTTATTGTGCTGTGACTAGCTGTTGGGCGGATGTTGATGCCCTTTGTATAATATACTGTTTAGTTTTTATGTGTGAGTTACGAAGTTTTGATGCATTCTGTTGGTATGCTTCTCAACTCTTCCTTGGAATTCTAAGCTCAGTGATTTTTACCGTAGTGTTGATGTTAAATCCATCTTTATGTTGGTTCTGCCACCTTCTGATCTATCATAGTTAATGAAATTAATCAAACCATAAAGGTACACGGGAAACTTAACGTCTATTTGGTTGCCCTGAAATCATGTGAAAGAAATATAAAATTTGGATATAAAAAATTTCTTTGTGTTTGGTTGTCTAGAAATTTAGTCAAAGGAGAATTTTTTTTAGTCAAAGCAAGTATCTGCGAAAATTATACGAAGTAATTTTTTCTTGTGAAAAATAAAAGAAATTATGGGAGACACACATTGGAAATAAATATTTCATTTTCATCTTATTTTCTTACTATCCAGACATGTAAAGGAACACTTTAAAATTTTTATGTCATTTCATTTCCAATTCTTATGAAATTATTTTTTCATTTACACTATTTTCATACCTACCAAACGGTCCTTAGTGCAAATTTGTTTGGTTGCCAAAGATCTCCCAACACAGTTATTAGACACCGAGTCATTAACTGATGCTTCAATATATCACCATATTTTATTAGCAATCATGCATAGCTCATACAATGGTAAAGCTTATACATTTTATTGCGCGTTTAATAGATGTACCCTATAAATAAAAGAGGGTGGTCTTTCAGAATGTTAGCTTGAAACTGTTATGATTCTATATTGTTTTCTTGGTCAGAAGATTGGATTGTGGGATATAGATGAATTGAAGTTAACTATTTTTTCTACGTGTGGTTATTTCCGTATATGCATTACTTATGGTGCTTCACTTAGATTTTGTCAACTGTTCTGCAAGTTCTTACTTGTGAAATGAGGCAAGTTATCTGCAGTTATCTGAGAGTTTATCAGAAATCTGTTGTTGATATTTTGAGGGCATCACAGTGGATATAAATAACTGGTTTAATCCTGCTGTTGTCAGTTCCTTGAAATTTTAGATTGCTTGAGGAGCTGGAGCATGGAGAAAAGGGCATTGGGGATGGGCCCGTTAGTTATGGAATGGTCGATGTAGATGATATCTACGTGCACTCTTGGACGGACAATTATTGGTCCTCATAATGTACGATTTATCAAATAGTTATAGCTATGAAGAGTACATTTGATTTTTTTCTTAAATTTGTTTTGTTTTTTCATCTCTTTGCAGTCAGTTCATGATGGTCGCATTTATCAGCTGAAGCCTTTCTGTGATAAAGATTATTCAGAAAAGCCCCCCAGTGTTAGATTCCATTCTCGGATAAATCGGAAACAGAAGTGGTAATTGAATCAGCAAATCATTTATGAATGTCAACTCTTTTTTGTTTTCTTTACACACACACGTACACATATTGAAACAGATTGTTTTAGACAGTTACACTGATTTTTTTTTGTGAGCATGCATGTAGATAGAAGCAAAGAAATTCGGAATGTTAGCAAATTGGCATCGAGAATTCACCATGGAGGACATCTTGCCTCAGCTAAAGAAAGAAATGGCTGCTCCAAATAACAGAAAATTGGTTCAGCCCCCTGAAGGAACATTTTTCTAGGTTCGATTCTATCTTTGATCCCATATGTGTTATGTGCCAGAAAGCTGGTCTTAATTAATCAGCTGGAATGGTATGGCTTGCCAATGATTTCTTGGCGAAGAACAATGGTGAAAAGATCAAATTTCAAGTCTCCATTTGGTATATGAACATACTGGTTACACTAGCATTGTAAGAGCTCATGAAAATGTTTTTCTGTTAGCTATTGTATTACAATTATGGAACGTTTGTCTTGCTCTAAACCTCATTTCGTCTGTCCTTGCTCTTCCTCTGGCAAGTGATTGTTTCATCGTCCTCAGCAGCCTGTTTACACATTTTTTAGCAGGCTTTGTGAGATTGTCATCTTTTTTTTCCCAGCGTTAGATTGACACATTTTATGACCATACAAATTACTCTCAACGTTCGTTGATTTTGCATAATTTCTTATTCATGTGAGGTAATAATTTAATTACGTTTTTAAGGAGTAATTATGTGGGTATTCACAATTGATAGTGCGTGGACTATAGTATATGCTCTTTTTAGATTTGTAGACTTATAGACTAGACATTAACTTCTATGTGAAATTGTTTCGTCAAATGAAAAACGTTTGTGATAGTTCTATCCGGCGCATGATCAAATTTACTCGTTCATAGTTTTGAGTGTCGATATGCGCCAAAATTTGTTGCTGATTAATGCCTTATTCTGTGGCTTGTTACTTCCATGGTACACTGGTGAACTTTCTTCATATTTCACTACAATGGATCGTTTGTTCCATGAGCAATGGCAGGGTTGGGTTACTCTTGCTCGTATGAAATAATAGACAACATTCGCTGGGAAGCGATGTCTTTTGCGTACGTCACTTGTGAGGAACTAAAAGTGAACCTTTATTTACCTCCCTTCAATAAAGTTGACGCCCGTTTATTTTCGCACTTCCTTGAACAATGTTTAAATTAGATTATTAAGCGAATAAATATTTGATTTTAAGAGATTGACATAAAATTGATTTTGATGTCTCAATAATTATTTGCAGTATGGGAAATTTTCTATAAAATAAGCCTTTTTTAAATAACAATTTTTAGTCAAATAATTATTTTACTCTAGCAAAATGCTAGTTTCGTTAAAATTTAGTGGATGATCAAAATTTTATTTTTTAAAATAATTAAATAAACAAGAATTTAATTCTAAATATATTAATAATTTTTTTTAATGCTCTAGATAAGAAGATATTTTTTTGGCTAGTTTTTTATACATAGATTATAATTCAATAAAGGAGATTACCTACTCCGCTACCCCTAAAATCCAATAACAGACGGTGGTACCGGCTTTTAGCTACCCCAAAGTTATGAAAGTTGTATTTCCCAACAGAGACATGAAATGTATCTAACACTTCAAATCGACCATCGGCCCCATGTTTATATTATATAAGTCAATAACCCATAAGTCATTGCTGCTTAATGTTGAACCAGTTACCATGGAATGAATTGAATGGAAAGTAGAATATGTAGAAGACATAAAAATATTGATCAAGATCACAGAGCGCTCCTTCAAATAGGTCATAAATTTTGTCAACAATTTGTACTGTGGGCGGCCGGAGATGAGCTACATCCTGGTCCTACCGTGCTGTCTGCTTCTTCTATCACTACGAGTCTATGACCAAATATAATACGTAAGTGCAAGAAAAAGCGATCGGTCTTTGCTCATGCAAAAAGAAAATATGTACATATTTAAGTGTAAGCATCTATAATCTATGCTCTTAAGTCAAACGTAATCGACCAAATTCACTTGAATGTACATTTATCAAGCCAGCAAAACCGGTCTTATCCAATGTCTAGTTTTGACAAAACCATAACCGGCGAAGTAAATAGGAAGCAAGCCGTACATGAACGGCATTCAAAGGCTTGCGTCCTCTTCCCACTCTCATCTGCACAAGTCAATCTATCAATCTATACTCCACCAGGTCACCGTCACAAGTTACATTCCAAATTGCACCCACCAATCGTGAAGACAAACCAAACTTTACGTTACACCCTAGCTATAATAAAAGACTATAGTATTGAAAACAAACATACAACGCTTCCATTCCCACACTCGTGCTCGTTAAGAAGCAGGGCATGCCTCTCTACATAAGTGTGTGATTGTCCTTTGCTTTCGCCTTAAAATGAGACATGGGTTGCACTCGGTTTTCATTTCCTCTTTTCTTCTTGCACCGTGCAAAGATGGTGAAGAGATGCGAGTAGCTGATTATGGCAGCTCAAACAAAGACATGGCCGCCTGTGAGGATTAGGTGAGATAAGACTTGTGTAGACTTTTGCTCAACACTCGCTTGGTTGGCTTGTGTTGTATCGTGGAAATTTGGCTTTCAAATTAACCAAGAAATTGAGAGCTAAAGCAACCGTGTATTAAATGTGTTTCGGCTAACTAGACGAAGATATATCATCAAGATATATTTATGTCTAACACGGGTCAGTCTTATCTTTGTCCTTCAACAACACAAAAAATTCATAAGAGTCAGGAGTGCTCTATAGCAATACAGGAAGATCTGTTCATCATGGAAGCAAAGCAGTTAGAAGATCAAGAGAGTTCTTGCAGTAAGAGCAAGCAAGTTTTGAGTCGAAAGAGATCGGCATCTCCATCGTCCCCGCCGGTATCTAGAGCTGCTACCACGGATGCTTCTATTGTAGTTTCTGGTAATTCTGTATCAGCACAAAGCTATGATAGCTCTGTTTCAATCCCTGCATCCACAATAACATCAGATGGAGAGACCGGCGAGGTAGCTGCAACCATGGTCTTGGGGGCCTGCACTCGATGTCATATGTATGTAATGCTCCAGAAGCAGAATCCAAGATGCCCAAGATGCAACTCCAATGTTTTGATGAACCTGTTTCATGGATAACAAAAACCTGAAGAACCTTACGGTACGCAGCACTCTGGTCTACCACTGTAAATGTGAAAATTTAGTTTGTACGTGCCTCGTGTCCATCCTGATGAGGAGTAAGCTATTGTTATACATGAGTATGATTTGCAACAGATTACTTTTTTTTTTTTGAACCAACAGATTACATTTTGATGGTGATCATCATGTTTACAAATGATATGCAGACGCCTTTCAAATTTTTTGTATGAAAACAACTCGTATGAAATGAATATCACCAGGAGTTACACCATTCAATGACTTGATACAATTCCGTATCACATTCTTCCTTCTTTCAACCAATGAAATATTATCTGATTTCTGAACATGATCAAGTCCTACAAAAAAGTTACAAATATTGCCAATACAAGACAACAATCGCATTTCCCATTATTTACACCGTCGGTTGGTAGCCAGGATTTGCATCGGTGTCCACTCTCTGGACTGGCCTTCTCAAATTCCACTCGTGGCAACATTCAAATGCAAGCCGAAGAGCAGTTCCCAATCCAAGAACAACCAGAACACCTGCGTTGATCATTTTATTTGAAAGTGCTTACCTATAGAGTACGAAAATGGCATAATGAGACCTGATAATCATACCAATTATGATGTTAACGGGAAGTGCAGAAACTCCCAGAGAAATAGATATCAGCACATCTAAAAGGAGACCACCAATGAGGATTGAAAATGCAATCCATAACGGGCTATAGCAACCCTGGACGTAAAAAAAATTGAAGTCATCAAGCAAAAAATTATGAATCATCTTGACATAAACAACTATGATTAATCTTCAATGAAGATTCTAAGAATGCATACCCTGTCACCTTGTCCACGTGCAAAGTTGGATCGTCGAAATGCAGGATCAATTCTCCACACCCAATAATTTGACTGTTTCATATCATATGAAGTAACGAGGTTACTACTTAAGATACTTGAGGTGCAGTGGCAAACTCATGCTTTTAAAATTACGATAATACACACTAGCAGAATATCAACTTCATGCTTTTCTAATGATAACAAAAAAACAACTCGAATGACAAAGCCATCATCATTATCATTTACAACATGCTCCAGCTGGGCTGAGCTCATAACCAAGTTTGAAGATAAAATCATAAAACAATTTCCATCGATACTGCAAATAGAGCAAATGACTTTCAGTATTTATTGAACGCAAATCTGAAGTGTTAACGATTTCTTTTGAGATGCAAAAGTGTATCCACTCAACAAATCCTTCAAGGAAAGCAGCTTTTTCAGCTATTGAACCATAAATAAACCATATCACGAGCAGGAGCTCAGACATGATAAATATGCAGCCTGCTCGACAAAAGTTTCCAATAACACTGAAGCTTAGGTTATGTAAAAGTTTTAAGATACTTCATGCATTTGTTTGCCATCAAGATTGATAGAGGCCATGTACAGCGTATACCAAAAAGAAAACAAAAGCACCACATTTGTAAGTCTTGGATTTAAAAAGGTCCAAACAACTAGTCCAGGCAATAAAAAAAGCCTAGTCAACAGAGAAAAACAGAATGCAATCAACTAAAAGAAACACAAAACAGCATTAGTTAAATGAAAAGATAAAGATTTAAACAGTTATCCACGCAGTGACTAGATACACTTTGGATAACACACAACTCAATCAACTAATAGGAGCATACAGCAACAAGTGGCTAGTGCAATTGTTAAAGTACAATCGTTAAAGAGAAAAGGGTGGGGTTTAATAAGTCACTAAAAGACTAGGACTCCTTTAATACATGCATGATAACAGTCTGCACATGTCCTATACAAAATATTGGAAATCATTTACCAAGATCAAAAAGTTGAACTCTGTTGAAGCATATGCACTATATGCCAAAAATAGCAATCAAGTCCTTTTTAGATTCTAGGTACTTACAGTTGACTGAGGCTCTGGAGATGGGATATTTGCAGCAACTTGCCTGTGAAAATAACAACGATGAGAAGGTGCAACATTGAAAGAAGATAGAAAGTTTCCTCTTTGAGCATCTGTACTGTTATAAAATCAAGGGCTTACTGGCATATTTCACATTTGTTTGAACCTCTTGTCCGAAACCAGGTCTCGATGCATGATCGGTGGGCTTTGGCCAATTCACCACGGCACTGACATCCAAGGTCTATTAAAGCTTCTTCAGATTGCTGTTGACAAACTCTGGACAGTATTCCACCCAAATTTTCTAAATAATCAGCTCAAGAGCATATTTTTATTTTAAGTGCACATATACATATTTCTTTATATTGAAGCTTAAATAAGAAAAAAACCTTTAACCTGCAAAAGAGGCAACTAATTATAAGAAGATTGCAGTCCAGCAGCCGTCACTTAAAATAAGACCATTTGTTTCTATGGTATATGCTTCTACCCTGCTATCTTAACAGTAAATTTTGAAACCACAACTGCCTACCTCAACAAAAGTTCTTTCTAGTAATGTGCAAAATCATTATCCAATTCTTATATTAGAATGAAACTTGCGTATACTGACAAAACCATATGCCACACCTTCGTTAAAGTTTCCACAGCCAGAATTCAGAAACTCTTATATTAGAATGAAACTTGTGTATACTGACAAAACCATATGCCACACCTTCGTTAAAGTTTCCACAGACAGAATTCAGAAACAGTACTGAATGCAGATCGCTATAATGATTCAGGCACAAAGGAATGTGCAATATAACAAAATTATTGTACTGAAAAATGAAGACCAAACGACAGTGTTCCAATGTAATTAAATCCGCAAGAGCTAAAGAAAAGGCAGAGGCACTTCCCGTGAATCTGATTCATGTATGTGAGGTCAAAGTTCGGATCAAAAACTTTGGGATGAAATGTGCTTTAAAATTTAATTAGGAAGGGACTTCAAGAGTGGATTAAATCCATCACATGAAAAGGAATTCCACCTAAATACCTCCTCAAATTTCTCACTTGAAAGGTCAACTTGATTAAACATTTGGCTCCCCAGTTGGCTGAGCAAGCCAATCTCTTCTTCTCAGTTGTCTTCTCCCAATGTCAATTTATACAAAATCCTTACTTTGGTAGTTAAAAGATCATATTACATAAACGTTATTTACTATCTATAATCAAACTGATAATACAACTGAGCAATACCATCTGATGGTGTACGCACATATGGTGATCTACTTCTGCGACTATTTCCAAATACAAACTGCCAATACCATTTTCCAAGCTCATTAATCAGAAATGCTCTTTGCAAGAACCTGGTTTAATCATTTGTACTACCTCCAATCATATATAAAAACTAAGCAACGACCTCTAATCTTCAAACAAATGCCAAAACAAAAAGAACGCAACAAACGAAAAGAAATAAATTATCAACTGAATATACATTCGTTGCAAGACATATATAACGATGAAAAGAGAAGACCATGAGCTTCACCTGCATTCCTCATGCGTGCTCTCGCACCTTGACAGCCCCAACTTCTTGGGATTGTCATCATCAACCTTCCCACTCCTCTCCACATCCACCACGCCACCACTCCCACCCCCTTCCTCCGGCCCCTGCCCGGCCGGAACCACGACGACCTCCAC